>CAUZXS010002531.1:67500-288699 GCA_963585895.1 Sepioteuthis lessoniana | reverse complement strand
TAGATATTTGCTGGATGGACTGACACGCCAAATATTTCAATTCTTACCATATATGGAATCTAATATCCCCAAAGATATTAAACTGTATTTTTTTATGTTGTAGGCTATGTTACATAAAAGGATTGTCTCAAAGAAGAGGAAATATTTAGTAAGATATCTTTTTTATTGTTTGGTTTAGTTTGGTTTCTTTGTTTTAATGATTCTCTATTCCCAAAAGTTCCAGTTCTCGAGCCGAGCCACTGGATGAAGATTAGCGTCAAATCCAGGACAGACTTTTCTTTCTTTCTTTTTTTTTTTCTGGTGGTGATGGTGGGCTCTTATCTCTTTGTTGGAGATGCAATCGGCGTATATATCTTTACCCAATCCCTTCGTCATAGACAGGATATGAAACAAGGTCAATTCTTAAGCGGAGGACAACTGATTTGAATACAGTTCTGTAACAATATATTTAAGTGAAACAGCATTTTCAGTACTTACATATTTGATGACTAAACACAAATCTTGAATTGGGCAAAGTGAATTGGTTGTATCTTTGTAAAGATATCATAAAAAATTGACAATTCGTCCCAAGCAAAGCAAGCACATCCTCACAGTGACAATATTTGATGTAATTTTCATTAAATATTTTTGAGTAATTTAATTTTTATTTATTTGAGGGTTGATGAGATATTTTCTTTTATTAGGGTCCACAAGATTTTCTTTTTACTTATATAGGGGTCTATAAGATTTAACTTTTATTCACATAGGGGTCGACGAAATAGTAATCCATATTGAGGTCTCCAAGATTTCATTTTAATTTATATTGGGGTATACAAGATTTTAATTTTATTTACATAGGGGTTCACAAGATTTAATTTTTAACTATATGATATGTCAATGAGATTTCATTTTTTAAATTTTATTTATATGAGAGACCACAAGATTTCATTTTTATCTATATGAGGGTCTACGAGATTTCATCTTCATTTATATGGGATCCAGGTGATTTCACCTTTATTAATAAAGTGGCCTATGAGACATCATTTTATTCAGACGGAAGTCTACAAGATTTCCTTTTTATTCATATGGGAGTCCCCGAAATTCCATTTTTATTCATTTAGAGGTCTACAAGATTTCATCGTTATGTATATAGCGCTGTATGAGACTTAATACTAATTTAGATGGTTATCCTCGAGATTTCATTTTTATTTAGATAGGCGTCTAAGGGATTTACTTTTTTATTTATATGTGGTACTGTAACACTTAATTTTTATTTACATACGGGTGTACGAGATTTCATTTTTATTTATATGGGGAGGGGCTCTACGAAATTTGATTTTTATTAATATGTGGGTCCGCAGGAATTCATTTTTATTTATATGGGAATCTACGAGATTTCTTTTTTATTTATATGGGTGTCCACGAGATTTCAATTTCACTCATGTAGAGGTCACCAAGCTTCCAGTTTCAGTTATACGGGCGTCGACGAGATTTCATTTATATATATATATATATATATATATTGTGTCCACGTGATTTTATATTTATTTATATAGGTATCCACGAGCTTTCATTTTTATTACAATTAAGCGTTCACAGGAATTCCTTTTTATTTTTGTGGCGGTCCATGAGATTTTAATGTCATTTATACGGCTTTCTCCAACATTCTATGTTCATTTATATGGGTGTCTACGGTATATTTTTTATTTATATAGTAGTCCATAAAATTCCATTTTTATTTATTTAGGGGTTTTCATGTAATATAGGGTGTATGATATTTAATATTTTTTAGATGGGCATCCACGAGATCTAATTTTTATTTTTATAGGAGTCTAAGAGATTTCTTTTTTATTTATACGGGGTACTGTAAGATTTAATTTTTATTTGTATGTGCGTGGATAAGTTTCCATTTTCATTTCTATGGGGGTCTGCAATATTTTATCTTTATTAATATGTAGCTCCTTAGGATTACATGGGTGTCTCCGAAAATTCTTTTTTTATTGATTGGATTTCATTTTTATTTATATAGGGATCTAAGAGATTCCATTTTTAATCATATCAGTCCACGGGAGTTTATTTTTATTCATAAGGGCATCTACGAGATTACTTATTAATTTATATGGGGATCCACAAGATTTCATTTTCATTCATTAGAGGATCTACGAGATTTCATTTTTATTCATAAGGACTTCTACACGATTCCATTTTCATTTAAATTGGGCTCTACTAGATTTCATTTTTATTTATATTGGGTTTTAAAAGATAATATTTTTTCATATATGAGTCTCAACGACTTTTTATTTTAATCCTGGTACGGCAATATTTCACTTTTATTTAAATGGAGGGGTGTCTACGAAGTCTTACTTTTATTTATATAGAGGTCTACAAGACTTTTTTTGTTTATACAGGGGTTCATGAGGGCTCGCAGGACTTAATTTTCATTTATATAGGCGTCTACAAAATTAGATTTTTATTTATATGGGGACAGTCGATAAAATTTTACTTTTATTTATATGGGTTTCCACAGTATTTAATTTTTATTCACGCAGGTGTCTATGTGATTTGATTTCTATCTATATAGGTGCTCACAAGATTTAATTTTCATTGAAATGGGAAATGAATAATTTCATTATTATTTATATGAGGATCTATGAGATTTAATATTTATTTATATGGGTATCCATGAGATTTCATTTTTATTAATATAGAAGTCCATAGGGCTTCATTTTCATTAATATAGGGGTCTACACGATTTCGTTTTAATTCTTAATGCGGACTACGAGATTTAAATTTTATTTTCATGTCACTCCGCGAGATTCCATTTTTATTAAAATGATGTCTGGTTGGCCCACAAGACATCATTTTTATTCAGGTGAGGTACGGTAAGATTTCATTTTTATTTATATCAGGATCAACAAGATTTTATTTTCATTTATATAGAGGGTCCATAAGATTTTATTTTCATCTATGGTGAGGGGTTCCACAAGATTTCATATTTATTTCCATGAGGATCTATGAGATTATTTTTTATATGGGGGTCTACGAGATTTCATTTATATTCATATGGTGTTCTACAATATTTAATTTTTATTTTCATGAGAGCTCACATGACTTCATTTTTATTCATAAGGAGATCTATGAAATGCTATTTTTATTCATACAGAGGTTTACAATATTTCATATTTATTTATTACGGATACTTTTATTTAAATGAGAGATTTACAAGATTTCACTCTCATTTCGCAGTCAGATTTCTTTTTCCTTAATATAGTCTCCAAGATTCCATTTTAATTTATATGGGGTCAACGAGATTTTTATTCATATGTGAATCTACGAGATTTCATTTTTATTTTATGGAGGAATACAAGACTTGATTCGTATTTATATGGTGGCCCTTGAGATTCCAATTTTAGATGCGGCGAGGGACACCAGATTTCATTCTTATTTACATGAGGTAGTAGGATGTTTCATATTGAGGGCTATGAGATTTCATTTCTCTTTTATTCATATGCAGTTTACGAGATTTAATTTTCATTCATGTGGGGATCCACGAGATTTTATCAATATTTACATGGGGGTCGGCATGAGACTTTATTTTTATTTAAAAAGAGGTCTACGAGATTTCATTTTTATTTATATGTGGGTTCATGAGATTCCATTTTTATTCATATAAGGGTCCCTGTGACTTCATTTTTATTTATATGGGAGTCTACGAGATTTCATTGTCATTTATATTAGGGTATTTTTTGTCGATACTGTTATATGGATGCACTACATGGACGCTAACTAAACATATGGAGAAAAAGCTTAACAGCAATTACACAAGAATGCCGCTAGCAATACTGAACAAATCTTGGAGGCAGCACCCCACAAAGCAGCATCTGTTTGTCCACTTACCATCCATCATGAAAACTATCCAAGTTAGGCGAACCAGACATGCGGAACACTGCTGGAGAAGAAGGGACGAACTCATAAGGGATATACTCCAGTGGACGCCTTCACATGGACGAGCAAAGGCAGGACGACCAGCTAGAATCTATTTACAAAAGCTCTGTGCCGATACAGGATGTAGCCTTGAAGACTGACCGGGAGCGATAGACGATAGAGAGGAGTGGCGGGAGAGGGTCAGGGAGATCCGTGCTGGCAGCGCAACATGATGATGATGATATTAGGGTATACGAGACTTAATTATTATTTACATGGGTGTGTACATGATTTAGTTTTTATTGATATGGGTTTCTACTGTATTATATTTTTATTCTCATGAGGGTGTACGTTATTCATTTTTAGTTATATGTGGTGAAGCAATATTTTATTTCTGTTTCTATAGTCGTCTGTGAGACTACATTTTTATTTGAATGGAGTTTTCATTTATATTTATATAGAGTTTTCCAAAATTTCATTTTCATTCATATTTACATAGGAAGTTTTCATTTTTTTAAATAAAGGTCTACAAGATTTCATTTTTATTCATACGGGGGTTCACAAGATTTTATTTTTATTCGTATGGGGCTCACAAGACTTTTTTTTATGAGAATCCATGGATTTTTATTAAATTTGGGGTCAACGAGATTTCATTTTTATTCAAACGGGAGTTCACAAGATTTTATTTCTATTCATATGGGGCAAACAGGACTTTTTTATATGAGGATCTCAGGGATTTTTATTAAATTTGGGGTCTACTAGATTTCATTTTTATTCAAACGGGAGTTCACAATGTTTTATTACTATTCGTATGGGGCTTACAGGACTTTTTTATACGAGGATCACCGAGATTTTTATTTAATTTGGGGTCTACGAGATTTCATTTTTATTTCCATGGCGACCCACAGGATTTCATTTTTATTTATAGCAGGGTCCACAAGATTTTAATTTCTTATATATGCAGGTCCATGGGACACCATTTTTATTTATAATTTTATTCATATAGGTTTCCACCAAATTTCGTTTAAATTGGGGTCCATGAGATGTTCTTTTTATTTATATGGGGGCGTCTATGAGATTTCATTTTATCTAGACAAAGAGCAATGAGATTTCATTTTCATTCATATGGGGGTCCATGAGTTGTCATTTTTATTTATATGAAGTCAATGAGATTTTATTTTTATTCATATGAGGGCCCCCAAGATGATATTTTGATATATATTGAGGTCTACGTGATTTCATTTTTATTTCTATGGGAATTAACAAGATTTCCTTTTTATTTATGTGGGGGTCCACGAGATTTCATTTTTTTGTGTATGTAGGTCCATGAGAAACCATTTTATTCATATGGGGGTATATGTGATTTCATGTTTATTTATATGGGGGCCTATGAGGTTTCATTTTTATTTATATGGAGTCAATGAGATTGTATTTTTATTCATATGCGGTAATGCAAGATTTCAATTTTATTCATGCGTGTATTTATGAGATATCATTTTTATTCAAATGGAGTGCAGCAGCACTTTTATTTATACTAGGATTCAGAAGATTTCAATTTAATTCGTGTGGGGATCCAGAAGATTTTAATTTAACTTTTATCTGGTAGTCCACACGATCTATTTATCTTTTATTTATATGGAGTCTTCAAGATTTTATTTCTATTCATAAGATTTCATTTTTTTTTAAATGGGGATGCAAGTGATTTTTATTTTCATGGGGGTCTACGTGATTTCATTTTTATTTATATAAGTGTCCATGAGATTTCAGTTTTATTTATGGGCTTTAGGAGAGTTTATTTTTGTACATATTAGGATCCCTGAGATATCATTTTTATTCATATGTGTGTTTATAAGATTTTATTTCTATTCTATGGGTGTTCACATGATATGTGAGTCAACGAGTTTTAATTTTTTTCATATGGATGTCCATAAAATTTTCATTTTTATTTATCTTGGGGTCTGAAAGATTTCATTTTTATTTCAATGAGTGTCAGTGAGATTTCAGTTTCATTTATATGGGGATCGATGAGATTTCATTTTATTTATATGTGTTTCACGAAATTTCACTTTTATTCATATGCAGTCTACAAGATTTAATTTTCATTCATGTGAGGATCACAAAGATTTTTAAAAATTCATATTGGGGTCCAAAAGTTTTCATGGTGGTCTACTATATTTCATTTTTATTCATATGGGGTTGGTCGAGATTTCATTTCTATTAATACGAATCATTTTCAACACTTACCAATATGAGGACCAAACTCAGATCTAGAATTGTGCAAAAGGAATTGCGTGTCTTTTTGTAAAAATATTATGAAGAATTGACATTTTGCTCCGAGCAAAGCAAGCTCATCCCTCACGCTAAATGTCATTATACAGTGACAATATTGTATGGAATTTTCATTAAATATTTTTTATAATTTTTTCTATTTATACGGGGGCCCACGAGGTTTAATTTTTTTTTTCATGAGGAACGGCATAGCTTAATTTTTATGTTTATAGGAGTGTACGTGATTTCATTTTTATATAGGGGTCAACGAGATTTCATTTTTATTCGGATGGAGGTCCAGTAGATTTCATTTTATTTATGTGTGGGTCTACGTGATTTCATTTTTATATATATATTGCTGTAAGAGATTTGATTTTTATTTATATGGGGGTCCACGAGATTTTATTTATATTTATATGGGGTCCATGAGATTTTATTTTTATTCATATGGGGTCCATGAAATTTGATTTTTATCTATATGATAGCTCACAAGATTTTATCTTTATTAAAATGTTGGTCGACAAGATTTCACTTTTATTTAGAGAGGGATCTATGAGATTTCTATTTAAATACGGATTTTATTTTTATTCATATTGGGGTCCACGAGCTTTTAGGAAAAAGTAGAATGATTTTCGGAGAAATCGATCCATAGCATCACAAATTCTGATTATCCGTCAAAACATTGAAAGAATACGGTTTCTTTGTTTAATGGCATATCAACCTTTGTGAGTTATTTAATGCGAAAGCCATCAATCTAGAAGAACAGTAGTGGTACTATTTAACCTATAGCTGGGAGGATAAGGGAATTCATACTTTGCCAAGGGTATTTGACCGAAAGTGAACGTAATAGCGCAACTGGAGTACGAACTCGTTTACAACGCTTTAAGCTTTACATCACAAGGACACCCCCCGAGAGAATACGTTAAAAAAATCTTAAGGCAACACTTGTTTGTAGACTTCTCCAAGACAGTTGATTCCATACGCAGAGAAAATACTTTTACCGAATGATCTCTCCAAAAGATACTGTCACTGCTATAAAAATTTAAGAAGCCATGGGTATACAGATTTCTTTGTCATTGTCTCTCGGGTCTTGCATTAACACAATTTCTATTTATAATCTACCTAAACTACGTACTACCAATGTCAATTGATCTACTGAAAGAAAATAGTCTCACACAAAATAGAGGCAAGAAGCAGACGATAATACGCAGAAACTACCACGGATTCGAACTACACAGATGATCTAGTTCTTCTCGTAAATACACCTGCTCAAACCAAATGTCTGCTGCATTGACTGAAACAGGCAGCAAGGGGCATTGGTCTCAACGTTAACTCAGATGAAACAGTGTTCATTTCTTTTACACAAAAAGGAGCCATTTTCACATTGAATGACAAGCCTCTGAAATTAGTTGACAAGTTCACATAACTCGGTAGCAATATCTATTCTACTGAAAGCTATGTGAACATCCGTATTAAAAGGCATGAGTGCTATTGACAAGTTATCTACCATATGGATATCTAATCTGATAAAATAAAACGGGATTTCTTCCAAGCTATAGCTGTATCAGTGCTTTTGTATGGCTGCACCACTGGGACTTTGATGAAGAGCCTGGAGAAAAGGAGGAAAGTAAGAAAGATATGAGAAAAAAGAAGAACGAAAAAGAGAGTAAAAAAAAAGAATGAAATAACTGATAAAAAAAGAGGTTAAATAGAACGAGAAGAGAGCTGAAAAAAAAAAATAGAATGAGAGCAAGAAAAGATGGAAAAAAAGAAGGAATGAAAATAAGAAAGATTTGAGAAAAAAGAATGAAAATGAGAAAAGATAATAAAATAAAATAAATGAAAAGGAAATAAACGTTCAAGCGTGTGATAAATTATTATAGTTTTCTTAACTATGAGTTCTGGGTTAGTGCCTACATGTTTAATAAGTAGATATGCGTATAAATATATTAACATAAAAACAGAGAGAATCTAGGGAGACACGATAGAATAAAATACAGCAAATCAGAAGGGGGAGAAATAAAATAAGAAAAAAAAAAAGATTATAAAAAAGAATCATTTCATCTAGTTGTGCTTATTTGTTACTTTCAAATGAAAAAACAGAGTTTTGGCGCCATTAAAAGTCCAAAGGAGGAGGACAAGAATTGACTGAGAGGTGGGCGTAGGTGGATGATGATGAGAACGAAGGCCAGAGATGAGAAAATGGGGTGGGGAACCCTCTTTGATGAAACTGTCTAGACGCTAGGGTCACAAACCTGCCGCTAAGGAGGAATGAAATAGTATATATATATATGTGTGTGTGTGTGTGTGTGCTGATAGATAGAGGCATAATATATGTATCTACACATGCACACATACATATATGAGGCATATATGCATATGCCTATGTATATAAACCTATAGATAAATCTATATGCAAATACTGGGCATACACTTACACAATATATATATATATATATATATATATATATATATATATATATATATATATATATATGTAGTTATGTATATGTACGCATAATGTATATATATATTATTAAATGATGATATTATTAAGACGTATATACCAATATATATATATATATATATATATATATATATATATATATATATATATATTTACGTCGAACAACATGAAAATTCTGTAAATGTACATACTATGTATATAAATGTAATTGCTCGTGTATGTAAGTGTGTGTGTATTTAGATATAGAGAAGGAAGCAAGACGAGCCCAATTGATACAAAAATTATATTTATACGCACGTATACGTCTATATAATATATATGTGTGTGTGTGCGTGCGCCCACACGCGTGTGTGTGTGTGTGTATGCTTGCGTGCATGCGACCGTGCTTCCATACATGTGTATGTGTATGTGAATTTTTTGTGTAATTATATCTTTTTGTACGTACGTGTATAGCTTTGTATATATATGTCAGTTCATGCGTAGGGGTTAAGTGATCTTTACACTGACATAGTTTATAAATTATCGTAAGTTAATATTTATTGCTTGTATCCGGTATGCATACACCTACGGTCACTCCCTGCCCACAAGAAACGCACTCGCATACACACATACACACACACACACACACACGCGCGCGCGCGCGCGCACACACAAACACAAACTCACATGTCTGTGCGTGTATGTGTGTGTGTTAATCTTTGATGGATTTTCTCTCAACCACGGATATATATATATATATATATATATATATATATATATTGTTTCCCGCTGTTCTGTTAAGGACCTTATGAATAACCCTTAGATATTTGTGAACTGAAGTAATATTTGTTTTATAAATCCCAGTCAAGACTATAAATTATCATCAAATAAGATTTACAGAAAACAACATGAAAAAATACGAATCACTGAAAGCCACATGGAAAATAAGATTCACAGAAAGCCACATGAAATAATAACGTTCACAGAACACATGGTGAAAAAATAAGATCAACATCGACTTGAAACTATAATAGTTGAAATTACTCTGGCTCAAAATGGACATGAAAATAATAGCAATGATAGTGTACTCCACATTCCCAAGATCTCCATAAACTCATAGCAAGCACATCCATTAATTGGAGTGAGTTTTACCCCTCTGCAAGGGATACACTAAGACATGCCGACAAAGTGGTTAAAAACAGTACTGCTTTTACGAATGGAATTATACGTTTGTTTCTGCCATATATTTTCGAATATGTAACGAAGAAAACATATAAAGAAATCTCTATAAGTAAAGTCTCCTATTTACTTCCACTGAAACTATACATAACATCCAGCATTGCAATGTTATTATATAGTCCACCTACGCCAGAAGCAGATGTTGGTGGTATGGAAGTAGGTTTGGTTTCATTGTTTTAATGCTATATCCATATTTATCAACCCCTCCGCTCGGGCAGGATATTTAAGCGGAGTTTAACAGGTTTGAATTCAGAGTTTTCCTTCTCCTAGACTAGTTGCCGCACCAAGGCTGAAGAACCCAGTCTGTCCTATTATTTACCCATAACTGGAGGGACAATAATAGGATTTAAGGGTATTAGTGCTATGTGAAATGCAATCAGCCTCGTCCAGGATTTGAACTCGCGTCACCGTGTCCATTTCGTACGACGATAACCATTACACCACGGGCACCTCCATATCAACCTTCATGGGTTATTTAATACCAAAACCATCCTTATAGAATTTTAGTAGTGGTATTATTTAACCCATAGCTGCGGGGCAGAGATAAAGAGTTCATTCCTTTCTCAAAGGTATAAGCCCGAAAGTGAACATAATACAACGACTGGAGTTCGAACTCGTTTAATACGATATCACAGCCTAGCACGTTAGCCACTACACCACGGCAACTCCCACTATGGTAGTAGAAAGTATTATAAATTTTTAAAAATATATTGCAAGTATTGTGGGATTTGTTTTATAAATTAAATAGATAGAATTTTTAACTAAAAATCTAACCACAAATACGCATATTACATGGCTAATTGGGATGATACAGTTTAAGAATTTTAGCCAGAAAGAATTGACTTTATGTATTATTGTGTGCCATCATTAACTGGAACAACGAAAGGTGAAGCGATAGAAATGATTCCTATTCATTTTTCTGAAAACTACAACAGCAAGTTAGTTTCGTTCGTAGAGATTAAGTTGGAGGGAGCATGAAATCTTGTTCACGTCGTAGTTCTGCAATTGTAGATGACGTATGAAAGCAAACCACTTCAATTAAAAACGTGAACCAATTGACTGCTTATATGAATGATTTATTTATAGCTGTGAATGTTTATAACAGTGAAGGTTTCTGAAGGACTTGCGACACCTTCTGGATATTCTAACAACAGAAGAATGGGTTATTTACTACCAAAACCATCCTCATAGAATTTTAGTAGTGGTATTATTTAACCCATAGCTGCGGGGCAGAGATAAAGAGTTCATTCCTTTCTCAAAGGTATAAGCCCGAAAGTGAACATAATACAACGACTGGAGTTCGAACTCGTTTAATATGATATCACAGCCCAGCACGTTAGCCACTACACCACGGCAACTCCCATTATGGTTGTAGAAAGTATAATAATTTTTTTTAAATATATTGCAAGTACTGTGGGATTTGTTTTATAAATTAAATAAATAGAATTTTTAACTAAAAATTTAATCACAAATACGCATATTACAAGGTTTCTGAAGGACTTGCCACATCTTCTGGATATCCTAACAACAGAAGAATGGTGCACAAGTGCGCCACAGATCCTTCCGGACAACACTTGATGTTCTAAATTTAGTTTTTTCTTTAAAATAAATTCTTCGAAGCAGTAGCTTTGTCAGTACTACTGTATGGTTCCACCACTTGGACTTGAGCGAAACTCTCGGAGAAAAAAGTTTGGTTTCTTTGTTTAACGGTATATCAATCTTCGTGTTTTTGTTTTTTTTTATACAAAAGCCATCCTCGTGGAGGATAGGAGAGGATACTATTTAACCCATTGCTCGGAGATGAGTGAGTTCATCCATGGAAAAAAAGCTAGTTGGGAATTACCCAAGGAATCTGCGTACTGTTATGAATAAATCCTGGAAGCAGTACCCCACAAAGTAGCAGACGGCCACTTACCTCCCATCTCACAAAGCCCCCAAATAAGATGTGCAAAACTGGACTCTGCTTGAAAAGTAAGGAAGAACTCACAAGCGACGTTCTTCTAAAAGTTCCAACACATCGACAACCAGTGCTGGTCGAACAGCAAAACTTAAATTAATCAATCTCATGCGATGGCTGATAGGGACGGGTGACACGAGAAATTCAAGGGAATCCGTGCTGTCAGCAAGATTTGATAAAGTATCTATCCGACACAAACTTGACACCAAAGAAGACTCATGCGTGGCCATGACAAGCAGTGCTAAAAGATAAACTGTCTGGTGGGAAGGCACCCTAGGACCAGGCTATCAACTTCATATCACCTATGCAGTGTGAACGCCAGTTGAACCCTATTGAAGATCTTGATGATGACGATGATGATATATATATATAATGTCCTTCCATAGAATTCAATAGTGATCATTAACTAAGCCGAAACTAGTGAATGATTTACACAGGTGATTTGTTTCTCATGGTGACTGATTGTGTAGAACCAACACCACACTTTATGGATGAGCTGATAACAGAAGAACGGTGTACAAGTGCGCAAGAGATTCTCTGAACAACGGTCCTCGGATTTGAATTCAGTTTTTGGTTTAATGGCATATTAACCCACGTGGGTAATCTAATGCCATAGCTATCCTTGTAGAAGAACAGTGGCTGAGTGCGCAATAGCAAAACGAACGTAATAGCACGACTAGAGTTCGAACTCGCTAACTACAATGTCACAGTCCAACACGTTAGCAACAACGCCACATGGAATCCAACCCCGTCGAATACAGTATTTCCTTCTCCGGGACCGGTTGCTTAATCTAGACGAAAGGGTCCTGCCTGTCCTACTAATTAACAAAATCACACAACTGGCGAGGCACTTTCGCCAGCGATGAGCACGTGACTGTATGCTGCATTCGTAAATATCCGTATCAGAGAAGGAAACTCACTTTTTCACCACATCATTGGTTGTTTAAAAAGAAAGCTTTGTAATCCATCTTTTATCTACTCAATATGCACGAACGAGGTGATCAAGGAATTCTTCCTTTAGTTAGTTGACAATTTTGTTAGACGTGGCTTATTATTTACATCGTTATCGGCACTGCTAAAATGCATTACCCACCACCTAACTGTGATCACATTCACTGTTGGGTCTTCATAAATGTTAAGAAATCAATGATGCACTTCTGCTTTTATGTGACACATAATTTTACCAAACTGCCACACAGTTTCTATGTGTAAAAAAGCAAAAATAATGAGTTATCGGTGAAAACTCCTACAGCCATACCATCGACATCTGCCTCTTATAGCTTCAATGAAAATAAATGGAAAATTTTGTTTACGGGGCTTCCCTTATATATTTTCTTCGTTGTATATGCAAAAAGTATATGAAGGGAATAAAGGTATACTTCCATTCGTAAAAGCAGAACTTTTTGTCAAGCACTCTGTCGGCAGCGCTCACAGTTCTCTTATTGTATCTTTTGCAAATGGGGTGACACCTCACATTAACTCATGGGTGTGTTGGGTATGACACTAAACTGCATCTGAGGGTGAGGTTCCAGTTCTTGAGCTCTAGGGAGAATGGAGTACACTTTTAGTGCCATTACTCCCAGGTCCACTCTGAGTCGGAATTGGAACACTTGTTAAGGTACCTTCAGTGGATCCAATAGATATGTTAGCAAATCATTTGTATTAGATAGGAACAGTTGATATGACCCAGTGCAAATTATTTGTATTAAAAATAGATACTTGAACCTATGATTGTTGACTAAGGATTATTATTTTTTTAGGTTTGGTTTGGTTTTATAGCATATAATAATATAGCATTGTGGGTTTTTTAATGCCAAATCCATCTTTATACATTAAACAGTTATATTTCAACCAATTCAGTTTAACATAAGTACACAGTTTAAATGTGAAAACAGTTCTATTTCAAATAATCTAGTTTAGCATGAGTACAAGGTTTAGTTCTATTTGACCAATAGATAGGACCCTAAGGTGCTACTACTCCGGGTCCGAGTGGATCTGAGAGCGATGGTAATAAAGGGATACTCCGCATTCCCCAAAGCTCCAGCATTACTGGAATCTCACCATCAGATTGTTTAGTATCATATCAGGACACTCGTTGGGGAAGTCTTACCCCTCTAAAGAGATACGTTCGGAGTATTCCATTGGCCTTATTATCTATTAGTTACCTGAAATTACGTATGGAAATAGAAATAGTTACGTGGAACCTTATGATTGTGTATATATTTCATTTGATTTCTTTGCTTAATGGCATATCAATCTTCTTGGGTTATTTAATGCCAAAGCATTCCTTTAAGAAAACCAACAGTGATTCTATTTAACCCATAGCTGGGTGATTATGAATAAGATATTAGTTTTAGATAGGAATTCTTGAAATTATGCAGCTGAATGAAAAAAAAGACGATTATAAAAATAAAAAAAAAATACACAAAAATGTAAATACAAACGTGCAATGTACGCATTTCCCTAACATCTAGGAATAAAATAAACTTAGACGGGTTGACATGCCGTTAAAATCAGTCAATAAGTCCATTATCTTTTTTCGAGGAATCTTTTACTCATATCAGCAAAGTTTGAAAAAGTCTGCTTCTTTTGAAGATTATCGTATGGAATTATTAGTCTGACCTGCGAATGCTTTCACAAATACTTAGCAAAACTGAGTGCTTGAATTTTTAAAGAGAGAAATATAATTTCAAACAGTGCTCAATGTTTTAGCATTTACCTAATTGTTTATCTATATCACTTGAGAGCAAATCCTGTTGGGAGAAATGTTATTAAAAGCAAAGGACATTTGAGAACGCCACGGGGAGTCATAGGAAGTCAAATATGTTTGGGCTTAAGCAAAACAGTGTTTTTTATTTGATTAATAGAGCTTGAAACTATAAGTAAGTATAAGATATAAAGTCAATGTTCCTTGGGTTTAGAAAATGGATTTTCGTACTGGCCTTACTGACCAAGTAATTGAATACCAAGCTACTATTTAGGAGTTCCTGTGACGTCGGGTCAAATACGCTGGACTGCAACATCCGTGCAAGAGAGATCGAACTCCAGTCGGGCTATTTCGTTCACTTTTGAACAAATGCTTTCGGGAAAAGTATCAGCTCCTTTATACTCTCAGCTGTGGATTAAATAGTATCACCATTGTTCCTCTATGAGGATAACTTTGGCATTTAATAATTCATAAAGGTTGATATGCCATTAAACAAAGAAACGAAACGAAACCAAATCAAACCAAGCTGCTATTTCATCTTCATAATAAATATACCTTTTAGGTCTTCGTGATACCATACTGATTGATTGAATGATGGATTGATTAGAAAGTTGGTTGGTTGATTGGTTGAATTTAACTGGTTTCTAATCATCTCGGGTTATTTCATGTTTAGAGGTTCGGGAATCACGTTCATTTACATTCATATCTATATTTCTTGTGTCATTGTTTCTTAAGGGATTTTTGTTTCACACTGAATTATTAAAGACGAATAAATGTTTGACAGAACTTTTTGACCCCAAAATGGAACCCTAATGAATTTCACAGGACTTTAGCTCAAAGTCAACAGATTCGTCAAGTATTTGAACTCGACTTGCTGAATTCACTTCAAACAACGCAACGCCGTCATCATCATCATCATCATCATCATATCGTGCCACCAGTACGGATATCCCTGACCCTCTCTCACCATTCCCCCCAATCGTTCATCGCTTCTGGCAGTTCCTCAGGGCTACATCCCGTATCATCACAGAGCTGCTGTATGTAGGTTTGAGCTGGTCGCCCTGCTTTTGTTCGGTTATGTGAGGGGGTCCATAGGAGAACATCACTTATGATCTCGTCCCTACTTCTCCAGCAGTGTTCTACGTGTCTGGTTCATCTAAATTTGATAGTTTTCGTGATGCGAGGTGGGTGGCCGTGTTGCTGCTGCTTTGTGGGGTGTTACCTCCAGGACTTGTTCAAAATTGCAACGCCGTACACGCCTCTAAAAAGGTGCCAAGATGATCCAACTTCAAAAGTCTTTTTTTAAGTAAAGGAGAAGAGCAAATGGAACAGAATTGTTTCATATGTGAATAGATTTTTAAAGTATCAGTATGGAATGTATTGTGTATTTTTGTGGATGAATGTTTTTGACAATATCTATGAAAGTATCGCCTCATCTTAACGTTAAGGAAAGTTATTTTTATTTTTTCTCTCAGATATTAAGAATATTGTTCGTAATCTTCTTCGGTATTCACCCTTAAATTCAACCCAACTAAAGAACTGATTTGACAGGTTTTACTCAAAGAGAATCAGAGAATCTGCACCAGCGTGTCGCTCACTTTGTCGATTGGAAGGGCTGTAGAATACACAGACTACAGCTCTGCAGAGGGTTAAGACACCCACCTCCCAACAAATGTCCAGGGTATGAAACTAAACCATTAGATGTTGAAGAAAAACTTTGGAACATGAAAGTGACGATGATACCAACTGTAATTGGTGCGCTCGGTATAATCATCAAAGGATTGATAAAGGGACTGGAGGACTTTGAAATAAGAGGTCAAGTGGAGATCATATCCATATTAAAGCATTGTTGAGATCGGCCAGAACACTAAGAAGACTCCTGGAGACTTGAGAAGACTTGCTGTTACTCAAACTCCAGTGAGAAACCATCAGCTAACGCTGGTGTGAAAAATTCTCAAATAATAAGTTAAAACAATAGAAAATAATGAATTGAATACAATAGAAAAAATAAATTAACCAATCGCAAAATTAATACAATATAGCCACGCAAATTACCACGCAATATAAACAAGATAACTTTCCCTGCAAAATAGACAACTCAACCCATTATGCCCCACATAACAATATATATAAAGGGATACCCATCACATGAAAACCACTTGGTTTGATGATTGCATAAGCGAGAAACTGACAGCTACAAAGTGCCGTTTACTCTTTGTATACGCCATCCTAAATTATATATATATATATATATATACCTTTTTTTTCTTTAAAGAAAAAACCAAAGACCGGTTATTTTAGGATTATAAATTTATTTCCATCCTGTTTTTCGTTTCTGGTGTGAACCAAAAACACGAAGAAAAATATAACAGGACTTCTGCAGATCTAATGGATAAATAAAACAGAATAGACAAGGGGGAGGGGAAGAGAGTTGAAGAGTTACCTCCTCGTTTTATTGAGTTTCCGTTTTTTTTATTTACCTATTTATTTTATTTTCAAAATTCTTCCGTCAGTTATAATTACGGTAATTTAACTTTTTTATTTCTTTTATTTTATTTCTTTTCTTTTCTTGTTAAGTTCGATAATTAACTTTTATGTTCTATGTCAATATAATGAATTTTTGTAAGGGAAATATTAATGCTTATATTAATTTCGCTCCCTGTTTTTTCCATGTGTGTATATTGGATACGTTTTTTGTCTAGTTTCACTATTTATTTCAATGTTTTTAAAATTTATAGTCTATAGTTTATATTTTGTCCTATGTCTACATCTAGCTATTAATTCACTTCTCTTATTTAATAACTTATCAGGCAATTTATATGTCATTATATGTATTTTCTCTTCTAAGCACAAATTGCATCTACCGTCAAAACTTTTGACGGTAGATGCAATTTGTTTTATTTATCCATTAGATCTGTAGAAGTCCTGTTATATTTTTCTTCGTGTTTTTGGTTCACACCAGAAACGAAAAACAGGATGGAAATAAATTTATAATCCTAAAATAACCGGTCTTTGGTTTTTTCTTTAAAGAAATATTGCTCTGTAAAATCAATTACATTGAGCTCTCTACTAAAATTTAAAGGTTCAGCTCCTGAATGATTTTCTTGTCCTGAAAGAATTACTCCCAACTCTGGTTTAACTGGACCGAATAATACCTATATATATATATATATATGTGTGTGTGTGTGTGTGTGTGTGTGTGTGTATATATAATTTAAATTGGTCCGCTCACAACTTGGTAAAATCTAAAACGTTAGATAAGATCAAAAGCAGTTGTAAAACCAGCATAATTATTACAGTTTTCAATGTGAAGTTAATAGTAAATATCAAACTATAAGTATAATGAAATATTTCACAGTATAAAGTTGCAACTGATTTTCACTTGAGTATTTTCAACCAACTTGAAACTACTTACCTGAAGATCGATAGCGTTAAACTCTGAGTTGTTCGTGATTTATATACATGTGTGTGCATATGTGTGTGAGAGATAGAGAGTTAATATATTTTTCTCTCTCTTCTCTCTCAATTCTCTCTCTCCCTTTCTCTTTATCGAAAAAAAAAGAAAAAGACTGGAAGAAACAGGTTGTTCAGAGAATACATAAGAGAGAGAGAGAGAGAGAGATTGACAAAATGTTTTGGTATTCCCGTGTTAGCGTTCACCAATGAATGCGTGTATAGACGTGTGTGCGCGCATACGTGTGTATAGGTGTGTGAGTGTACACGAAAGCGAGAGTGTTTTGTAAGATACATAAAGCTTAAGTATTGGCGCAACATAATTTTATAGATGGTGTCGAATAGGAAAAAAGATCAGAGGAGCCTTATTTCGACATGCAACATCGAATAGAGGATAAAAGGTATTTTTTTTTGCAAAGAAACTAAAACGAGAAGAAAAAATAAAGGAAAAAAAATAACGTTTCTTGGATGAAGAAAATTGCGATAAAACACCAGGTGGTGGCTTCCCTCTGAGTTTCCGATGATATAGTCGCCATTGGTAGAGAGAATCACGACGCGTCATTTTCAGATGCGTCTCTCTCAATGAACCTTATTTACATTGATTGGTTGAGTGTGTAATGACATTACTAAACTGCGTAAACTTCTTCTATAGGATTCCTATGATTCAGCTTCTTTTAACCGCACTTTCTTTCTCTTTCAAAATTTCTATCTCACTTTTCCTTCCTTTATTTATTAAATACGTCTTGATTCGATCAAATATTTTCTGCATAGTCAAGACTTTATGTCATCTTCAGCTGAACTAAATGACTCCATGTGCATATGAATTTTTGTCAATTCATGCCATAAGATATTGAGGTGTCCGTGGTGTAATGGTTATCGTCGTAGGAAATGGACATGGCGACACGAGTTCAAATCCTGGACGAGACTGATTGCATTTCACATAGCACTAATACCCTTGGGAAAGGTATGATCCAATTATTCTCCCTCCAGCTATGGGTAAATAGTAGGGCAGACTGAGTTCTTCAGCCTTAGGGAGGCAACTAGTCTAAGAGAAGGAAAACTCTGAATTGAAACCTGTTAAACTCCGCTTAAAAATTGACTTTGTGTCATATCCTGCCCGAACAGAGGGGTTGGTAAATATGATAAGATATTGACATATTGAGTTGCTTGGTGATTGGGGGTATAGTAGAGTCTAATATTTGTATTTGTATATCTATGATATACCGGCTCATTGGCCCAGTGGGTAGAGTGTTCGCTAATGGTCCGGGAGACCTGGGTTCAATCGCGTCATACCAAAGTCTTTAAAAATGGTACTTGATATATCCTTGCTTAATACTCAGCAATATAAGGTACGTATCAATGGTAAAGTGGAGCAATTCCGGGAAAAGAGTAGCGCCCTTCCCTACATCTTCTTGTAGTAGCTATTGAAAAGGGAGCCTTCTGGTCGCTCTCGACTACGTTCGTCAACTTTACTTACTTATATATATGATATACCAACAGTGGAAAAACGGAAGAAAAGACAAGATGAGCTCATTTACTCATACAAAAAGATTTAATATATATATCATATGTTTATATGTATGTATGTATTCATTAACTCCTCCGCAAGTGCAGGGTGTTATACAAGGCCATTCATTAAGCGGAGTTTAACAGAATTTAACTCCTAGACTGTTTGCCTAACCAAGGCAAAAGAACCTAGTCTGCCCAACTATTTTACCCATAGCTGGAGGGAGAACGTTTGTTCGTATGTTTAATACCATATCAATCTTCTTGGGTTATTTAATGCCACACCCAACCTTGAAGAACAGTAGTGGTACTGTTTAACCCATAGCTGGGAGAATAAGAAAGTTCATACCTTTTCCAAAGGCATTTGTCCGAAAGTCAACGTAATAGCACGACTGGAGTTCGAACTCGCTTACTACGATTCCACAGTCCAGTGCTTTAACCATTACGCCACGAAGACACCTCCGAGGGAGAATAACTGTATTCATATCTTTCCCAAGGTTATTAGTTCTATGCGAAATGCAATTAGCCTCGTCCTGGATTTGAACTCGTGTCGCAGTATCAATTTCCTACGATGATAGCCATTAGACATCCAGCTTGTGCAGAGGTGATGGTAAATACATAGAAGAGAAATATTGAAAAGAATACACAAACGTTTCCCAATAAATAAAATATGCACATTTTATTTTATGAACAAACAGTATGTAAGAGGGGTAAAAAAAAAAAAACGGTAAATCTCCTGCTTGATGATAAAAGCAAAACTACCATAGCCGAGAGAGGAGAACATATATATATATATATATATATATATATATATATATAGCACCCTATTGACTGGGGCTGCTGAATACGTCAACTGCGCCTCTGCAGGGGGGCAAGACCCCTCAATGGGGGAGACCACCTATTGGCTGTAGATGGCGACTCGTAAGGTGCTAGAACGGAATTCTAATGGTTGAGCAGTCATTGATCCGGTGACAAGGTGCTCAATGACTTGCAACATACCATTTTGGCCCTTACTTGGTCTGACGGGCGGTTGGATAGGCCCAGTCTGATCAATCAGCAGGTCATGACAAACCCTAGCACCTATATGTTTTATCCCGACAGTACTTTATAATCTGCACTTGCAACAAGTTCCCAACTTTTATCTTTTAAGTGCTTGAAGGCGGTGGCTGAAGGTCAATTGCGTTGAAAGAATAGGAATTTGACCAGTGCTGAGAAACTGAAATTGTCAACGGCTCGAAAACCTACCTCCAGATCAGGTATACAGGTCGTGTATCTCCATCTCAATGAAGGCGAATGGGTTTCCCACTTAATACATTCCCAACACAAGTTGGACTCCGTGGTTGGTGGTGGAGCACAGGACCAGCGAAAAATAAACAGCGTCTATGGAGTCTTCAAATAAAAAACAATAAACGAAACCTATCGGAATCAGACTCAGAGAATGAGGCAGCAGACTTCCCCTGCTTCATTGTTATTATATCTTTAGAGGAGGTCTGCCCGGCCAAATTCTCACCTTTCCACAGAGAAAAAGTTATTTTTAGTCGGTTTACTCCGAAAAACGTTTAGAAAACCTAGTCGGGGTGGACAGCCGGAGGCATGTTAAAAATGAAAACCTTTCATACGACGAAATGCAGAGCCTACTCGCTGGAGAAACTCAACAATTCCAAAGGAGTTATTAGGAGAATGGAATTGGTATTGGCTACAGAAGATGAGACAGCATCAGCTCGGGGGAAAACAGGGAGTTACAAATATAAGAAGAATCTCCATTAGAAAAGGCGAAGAACGAATCCAGACAAACTCTTACATCCGAATATTTAATCGACTCCATACTCCCAAGGAAGTGAAGATCGGCTATTGTCTTGAGAGAGTTGAGCGGTACGTCCCAGCCCCTTGAAGTGCTTCAAATGCCAAAAATATGGACACCTCAGGGAAGCCTGTAGAGGACAACAGACATGTGCGAAATGCAATGAAAAGGACCCGGATAACTTGGAGGAAAACTGCTTGAAGGGATGTGAAAACTGCTGACATATCATCCATCTTACGTAAGGTTTTGCGATGTTTACAAAAAACAAAAAGAAATACTTGGGGAGAAACACAAGAGGAATGTGTCCTTCCGGGAAGCAAGGGAAATTGTAGAGACCTACATGGGAGAAAACTGCTACGCCTCTGTTGCACAGAGGGAGGATACAAACAATCAAGACAACAAATATAGAACACTAGTGGAGAAATTGATCCAGTTGGAAGTGAATGATTGGCCAAAGTTTCAGGAGCTCCTGAAAAAACTACACTCGGACGAATTTTACCAAGCACCGGCTCAGCAATGGGTTGGGAATGGGGAGAGATCCAATGTTGTAGTCCAAACAAAAACCTACGGCGGATCTACCACTCCAACACAAACCACTCCTAAAAGTGCAAAATCTCCAACAAAACAACCGTTACATAAATCACCAATACGTCCACCAAAAAACATTAAAGACAGATTAAAAATGTGTCTCCCATAAAACCTGAACAACTTAAACAAAAATCACAAGTTTCCATAAGCCAAGCCGGGAAAATGCAGATGAACACCAAAGTGAACAATGAAAGACCAGGAAGCACATTTAAAATGGCCTCAAGAATAAAGTTGCCAATAAGAATCAAACCGTGCAACGCTCTGGAATCGACAAAACCCCTACAAAGAACCTATAGCATAGAAAGTATGGATAGTGACACATACCGCGTAGTTGCCAGCCTTAATCTTGAAGAATTATTAAATAACTACAATACTTGAAACCATTTAACTGTGTGCAGACTTATAAGCTCACTCCCCTTTTAAAATGTTAATCTCTTACATATAATACATATCTATTTAAATGTGTGCAAACAAATGACCGAGGTTAAGTTGTTACTGTTACATAGGAACTCTCGTAACCATTTAACTGTGTGCAAACAAACGAAGCTAAGTAAAAAGAATGATTCGTATCTGATAGAAATATTTGAAATCATTTAACTTTGAAGAAAAATGAGCCCAGGTTTGTTAAAAAATGTTATAAGAAAAATGTTTACACATTATGTGTATTTAATATACTAGTCTAAACAGGATTTGGCATTGAACAATCTGCAATGATTGATATGACATAAAACCAAACAAACTTACCAAAAACTGTTTTCGATATTTGACCTGCGAACTTATGTTTAAGTAAGTTGTTAGCAGTAGAACTGTTTTTACATTTTACTGGGTGTAAGCAAAAATTGTATTCATGCTTAACTGTACTGTTTGAAATAGAACTGTTTATATGTATATAAATGGATTTGGCATTAAATAACCTAAAATGGTTGATATGGCATAAAACCAAACCAAACCAAACCAAACCAAACTCTCTCTCCCCCCTCTCTCTCTCTCTATATATATATATATATATATATGTATATATATACACACGTGTGGGTGCATCAGTTAAGTCGGTTACCTAATGACGAAAATGGTAATCATCTAACAAAATATGTTTATTTTTTAGAATCACTACCTTAAATAACCCGCTTAAACTGACAAGGAAGTTACAGCTTATATCGTAACTGGGTTGTTATTGTTGTTGTTATTGTTATTGTTTTAGTAAGTTTTATTGCCAAAAAAAGTCCACCAAAAAATTACAAAATGGAATTGTTTCCATAAAAGATAAATCCACGTGAGAGAAAATTGATTAATAAATTATGTTTTAAAAATATTTTATACATTAGATATTTATATTTTAGAATATCATCGTGTGAAGTTGATAATAAAATGTTTATTTCAAAGCAAAATAATGTCAGATTCTGGACTTGCATCTCGAAGTAAATGAGTTCAAACTTCAGTCACACTACTGCGTTCATTTTCAGAATAATACCCTTTGGAAAGGCATGAACCCTCTTATATCCCTAGCTATGGGTTAAATAGTATCACTACTGTTCTTCTACAAGGATGACTTTGGCATTAAATAACCCATGGAAGTTGATATGCCATTAAACAAAGAAAGCAAATAAATTAATGTATTCATCCTGTACTTAACTCACAAAAACATTTTTAAGATTGCCTTTTAATTGCTTGAAGAGTGTTTCACGCAATACTAAGGCAACACATTTTATGTACAGATTCTTTTTTAAGTAGAGGAATTATATAATAAATTGAATTACTATGAGCAGAAAATCCAGCAAACACTGCACGCGACATACGAAACCACTGGAGAGCTGTTTCGACTTTATTAGATCTCATCAGCAGTGTATACCACGATCTCCCCCACTGGAGATCGAACCAGCGACCACAGTGTTTGCTGGATTTTCTGGTCATGGTAATACAATTCATAACACATTGTATATTTACCTAGTGAAGTCAATATCATTCTGTGAAAGATTTCAGAGAAATATTTCTAAATTTCAAGAAATGTTTTTGTATTTTGAGGGAGTAACACTTTAACTAACATTGTCGAAGCGGTGATGTTCAGTATTTATCGTTGAACAGTTTTTTTCCCCATTATGAAGTTAATATTATTCTGTGAAAGATTTCGGAGAAATATCTTAAATCTTTTTTTGTAATGAAGATAATGTCACTTAAATATCTATTGATTTCAACATATATTTTCCAAATTGTTAGTTCTAAATATACAATAATACTATAAGATCTCTTGCTAGATATTAGATGTACGTGGGTCTGCTGAAAAGTTCATATTTTGAATAGTGTGACCCAAGCACTACAACACCGATGAAGGTGCCCGTGGTGTAATTGTTATCGTCGTTGGAAATGAACACGGTGACACGATTTCAAATCCTGGACGAGACTGATTGCATTTCACATAGCACTAATACCCTTGGGGAAGGTATGAATCCAATTATTCTCCCTCCAACTATGGATAAATAGTAGGACAGACTATGTTCTTCAGCCTTGGTCAGGCAACTAGTCTAGGAGAAGGAAAACTCTGAATTAAAACCTGTTAAACTCCGCTTAAAAATTGACCTTGTGTCATATCCTGCCCGAGCGGAGGGGTTGGTGAATAGAACAACACCGATGAAAGAAGTGTGTGGATCGCAAGGAGGACTATGTTGAAAAATAAACTTTATTTTGTCACATTCCATTCGGTTATCTTGGTCAGCCTGTGAACTTTTCAGCCAACCCTCATATGTATAAGACAGTTATTTGTATCTGCCTCCCACCGGACATGACTTGACACGATATCAAATGACACGAAGGTCAGATTATACTGAGGTTTAGGCGGGACGTCAAACCGGAGCCGAGAATCGAGCCCGGCTTGACAAGCTGGTCATCGGCCCACTTAGTGCAATGTGGGCCTGATGAGTCTAGCTGGACATGGACCCAAATATTGGTCCAGGCACGGATGCCTAATTATAGTTTAGACTGGACAGCGATGTCCCGTGCTATACAAAGATGTCAAAGGTGTCAACGATGCAGCTCACCCACCCGAAGGTGGCCCAGCCAAAGCTAAGGACCTTTCGGCTTCAAATCTGCTCTTGCTGGACAATGTCCCGTCTGACACGAATGCCAAAAAGCCCGGCTAAAAAGCCGACTGGAGGCAAAGCCAACAGCAAATTAATGCAGTTGGCTTTATCCCCGGGGTGCGTATGTATAGGACAGTAATAATGTGTAAAATATATCTTTGTACATACATATATGTTTGTGTACCTTGCTGCAGGCTCATAGACAGTACTGTGCGTTGATTGTGTATCGCGGGATTCAACTTTACGCGAATAGATTACGTGTGTTTGTGTGTGAATTAGATTCTTGAAAAAGACGAACTCCGCATTTAAATTTCATGGCCCACTGATTTGGATATAACTGTGTGGCGGCTAAACTTTCCAGTCACCCGTTTGTTGCTTCCTCCATGTCTTGCTTTCTTCTCTATCTTCCTTTTCTCACTCCTTCTTACGCCTTTTCTTTTCCCTTTAAATATTTTTCTTTTTCTTTTTTGTTTTCTTCGACAATCCCATAAACTATCAATCTCAAATGTTATTAAATTGATTCTTTCATTAATTTTTAAAATTCGTTTCAACATTTCAATACGCTTCTCTTTCTTTTTACAGAATATTATTTCTTTTAGTTTTTCATTCCAAAATGGCTCCTTTATTGATTCTATCCAAATCAATTTCTTTCTTCTTTTGTTGTGCCTTTATTTTTTTCTTTTCATTCATATGATATTCTTCTTATTTTGCAACTTTTTTTCTTTCTTTCTTTCTTTCTTTCTTTCTTTCTTTCTTTCTTTCCAGCAGAATGACGTACCAACCAACTCCTCCAATTCACCTCTTTCTTTCTTTCTTTCTTTCTTTCTTTCTTTCTTTCTTACTGGCACACTAGTCTCCCCCTTCAATCCATCGTCTGTTTTTCCTTTTTTAACTTATCCAATCTTCTCTTCTTCTTTTCTTTCTCTTTGTTATACTTTATTTTCCTTCTTTATTTTCCCATTTCTCTCCCACTCACATTTACCCGTGCGTTTTCCTCTGAAGACATTTTCAAACTTTTTCACACATTCATTCACATACAAGTACAAATAGATTCTTTTTACATTATACTTTTTTTTTCTTAAATAGTCGTTTCTCTTTATCCTTTATTACCATTTTCTTTTATTTGTTGCCCCTTTCCTCTCGTAGTTCATTAAACATGTAATATGTACATGCGTTTCTTAAAGCAAAGGAGTTGAGAGTTCCTGTAAGCGGAGGTTTTATTTAATGGATAGGAAAGTCTGGCCGAAACTTTTGCCATTGAGCTACTTAATATTTCGCCTTTCATGTATCGTGATTTATCGAGTTTCAACCATTTGTCTTGACACATTGGTATTCATATATATATATATATATATACATATATATATATATATATATATATATATATATATATATATGTGTGTGTGTGTGTGTGTGTGTGTGTGTGTGTGTGTGTGTGTGTGTGTGTGTGTGTGTGTGTGTGTGTGCGTGCTCGCTTTTGCAAACGTTTAAAAATGACCACGCTATTCAGTCAAGAGTTCAGTATATTATTTTAAATCTAAAAACAATTCCACGGTTTTAAGCTTTTAATTTTTACTATTTCCACAAAGACCAAAGTGATATATATATATATATATATATATATATATATTATTGTTGAGTGTGTGTGAGTGTGTGTGTGTGTGAGAGAGAGAGAGAGAGAGAGAGAGAGAGAAAGAGAGAGAGAGGGGAATATACTGAGATAGATATTTTTGAACAGACTGAGATACACATATAGATAGATATGATCAGACATGCAGATACATAGATAAATAGATATGAAGAAACTGGGAATATATATATATATATATATATATATATATATATATATATAGAGAGAGAGAGAGAGAGAGAGAGAGAGCGTGAGAGACATACATACATACATACACACATAAATAGATAGATAGCAGTGTACCGACAAAAAAGTGGGGTAAAGGGAAATCCAACTTCATAGTTTCATTTTTCCTTTCTTTTCTCTTAATCCTACTGATTATGATTATATGCTCTTGCCAAAGTATATATACAAAGCGCACGCACACAAGCACACACGCATATATATATATATATATATATATATATATATATATATATATATATATATATACTTGTGTGTGTGTGTGTGTGTGTGTGTGTGTGTGTGTGTGTGTGTTTCAGTCCTTTTTTCTAGTTTCTATCAATTTCTTCTTTCATTATTTTCTCTCTTTTCTCTCTTGTTTTTCTTTTGTCTCTCACTGTCTTTCCAAAAAGCGATAAGTACTTACCGCCATACGTCGCCCCATTTAATTCTTTCACAAGGCGATAGGAGGTGAACCGCGTAATGCCTGAGATAACACTTCCTGTGAGATCTTGCAAACGAGAGTTGGGAGGTACCAGAACGTTGTGGCTCGGTTGTGACAAAAAATTAAAAAAAAGAAAAAAGTGGAGAGTAACAGAGCGAAGAGTAAGGATTTTTCTGTGCATCAGACAAAAGAGCAAAAAGGCAGAGATAGGAAACGAAGAAAAGGGAATTAGCCGGAATAATGTGATTCTGAGAATCATCCACATTAATCATAAGTTGAAAAATTAAATCAAATAATATCTACAAGGGTCATTTAATAAATAAAGGGAATTGAAATAAATAAATTAAAATGTTTTCAATGTTTTGAATTATTTCAATAAATGTAAACCCTGCATTTTGGTTTATAGAAAAAAATATTTTAATCTCGTCGAAATATTTCTTCTGAGCCTTTTTTAAAATGGTGGTCAATCAAACAGAATGCTTCAGGTTTGAACAGAGGTCTATCATTAAATTTTTGGGGACTAAGAAGTACAACCCATGTGAAATTTATTGAAAACTGTGTTATGTGTACGGAGAATAATGTTTTACTCAAAAATCTTTGCAAATGGAGTAAATATGAGTTTGAGATTACAAGCCAGGGTTAAAAAGAATTCATAGAGTGGAAACACACTGACTCTCCGGTAAATAAAAAGTTCTGGAGGCAGCGGCCAGTAAAGAAGGTTATGCTGACAGTGTTCTGGGACATAAAAGGATCCTTCCTTATTGATTTCCTTGAAAAAGACGCAACTGTAAACGATGCTTACAATTGCGTACTCCTTATGCAAAATTCACCTTATTTACATTAGGGCCCTCGTGTATTCATTGATATATATATATATATATATATATATATATATATATATATATATATATATATATATTGTCATCTACTGACAGACCTGTTTCGTTCAATCAGAACTCTTCAGTGTGGCTAGACAGACTAGATTCCCGAAGCTGGGATCGAAACCCGGTTGACTCAAACGCCAATCCAAGATTCTGCCACGAGGAAACTAGCGCAAACGGAGGAAATTTAAACGCTTATGTATCACAATTGTTTTTGTTTACATATATCTGCTTAACGGCTACCGAGAGCTCGATTCATATGAAGAGCCTTGCATTATGCTCGTGACAAACCATTTACTTCCCTCACTAGAGAGCTCAACACTACAGGGGTAGGGGAACATATCTATTGTCATCACAGACAGACCTGTTTCGTTCTATCAGAACTCTTCAGTGTGCCTATATATATATATATATATATATATATATATATATATGGCGTGTGTGTGTGTCTGTGTGTGAGTTTTATTATGCACATGTACGAATATTATATTAATTACTTGAAACCACTAAATTTTTTGTATTGGATTTAAAACCATACAAAATGAGCACAACTTATTTGTATTAGGTTTATTAAGAATCAACAACAACAAAAGATTTAAATATAAACGTATCATGTACGCGATTCCCTAACCTCTATGAAATCAATTAATCAGTTAATAGAGACAAATAATGTTATACAAGACTAACTTGAGTATGGTAATTCCAAATCTATACAAAGAATTGCTCAGCCCAGTCGGTAAGGTCTGTAAAATACACCGAATGTATCTCTACAGAGGTGTAAGACCTCCCACCAATGAGTGTCCTGGATTGGACAATAAACCATCTGATGGTGGAGCTTTGGAGAATGTGGAGCACCCCCCCTTCATTGCCATCGCTCCGAGGTCCACTCTGGCCCGGGGTGGTAGCACCTGATAGGGTCCTATCTATGGGTCAAATAGAACTAAACTGCGTACTCATGCCAAACTAAATTTTTTGAATTAGAACTGTTTGACGAAACTTGAAATAGAAATGTTTTGACAATCAAACTGTGTACTTACATTTAAACTGCATACTTATGCTAAACTGAATTGTTTGAAATGGAACAGTTTTTGATATTGAAGCTGTACTTACGCTAAACTAATTTGTTTAAAATAGAACTGTTTTGACATTCAACTGCGTGTAAACAAAATCTATACTAATACTAATCTGAATTGTTTGAATTTGAAGTATTTGAATAAACTGAATAGGTTGAAATAGAAATATTTTTGACGATTGAACTGTGTACTCATGCTAACCTGAATTGTTTGAAATAGAACTGTTCATTTGTATAAAAATGGATTCGATATTAAATAGCCTACAAAGGTTGATATGCCATAAAACCCAAACAACCGGCCAACCAATGGGGAAGCAACTTATGCCATTAAGCGATAATACCTGGGTGTCTGGATTATTGTTTCCCAATCTTTTTGCCAGAATGTTCACCCAAAACACTTGGATACCTTCTACAACCACGAAATTATATCCTTATCTACGTCACACCCACAAAACTCGTAATACCCCCTAAGGGTTCGATTCGGACCCCGTTAAGAAACATTGCTGTAAGTTCACTATTTGTGGATTAATCAGCTTCAATTTTTTGTTTGAAACATGATAGTTACGGCTACTTTATTCCTTCAATCTTGTATCTATATGTTCAGCAATTGTAACACTAAAGTACATTATCGAAGTCATAAAATTTGCTCTCAGACCTCAATGCACACAATAGCTACCTGTGCACTTAACCAACCTCAACTTAATCAGATTTGACAGTATTGTATGTTGTCTTCCTTCATCTGTACTTCCCCGTTGATGATTTCCAGGGTCCTTTGAGAAACACTAATCTCGATAAACCATAGAAAATTTAAAAGAAAACTATAAAGGCCATCTTAATAATTTTTTATTTGTCTATTTAACAAAATGAGTTAGCTGAAAAAACATAAATAAAAGTACACCTTACAAATATTTCGTCGTGCGTCTGAAAATGTGCATTAGGCAGAATTCATTAAATATAGTCTTTTAAGACATCAATGAAAACTGATGTATTTGAAGTTTATTGAAGGGGAAAAGTTGAAAATTGACTCGAAGATAAATTTTAGAAGACTTTTATTGTAATTAACAAAAAAGACTTACAACATAGTGGAAGATTCAAAAGACTTTCAAGGTAGTGGTATTTTTATAAGATTTTCAGCATAGTGGAAGATTCAAAAGATTTTCAAGGTAATGGTATTTTTATAAGATTTTCAGTGTAGCGGTGACTTTAGAAGATTTTCAAAATAGTAGTGATTTTATAAAACTTTCAATGTATTGAAGGTTTTCTCTATTTCTTTGAATTTGGATTCTTCCTCTTTTTTTATTTTTAGAGTGATAATAGCAAGTTCTTTTTTTCCAGCTTGTCTGAGGCTTATTCTTCAACTGCTGATGATGTGAAAGCCGTCCGTATATGAAGCAATCTGAGTTCCAATTCTTTGATACTGCAAGCATAAATAGCTTTTCAATTATCTTATATTCACGCAAATCGGGCTACTGAAAGATGGACTACATGGACAACACTTTTCTGTCAACGATACCATTATTATGGCTTGGAAAAAGTGAGTTGTCTGACTTGGTTAATAGTTGATGAAAATGCTAGGCTAAAGTTTAAATTGAACCGGCCGTGATTTCCATTTCAGATATGTTCTGGTTTGGTTTGGTTTGGTCTGGTTTTATGGTAAATCAGCCATTGTTGGTTATCTAATGCCAAATACTCTTAATATATATATTAGATAGATATGATTTGTAAACATAAGTCATCAAAGTTAAATAGTTCCAAGGTTTGGTTTGTTGGGTTTTATGGCATATCAACCTTTGTAGGTTATTTAACGCCAAATCCATTTTTATGTGAATAATCTGTTCTATTTAAAACAATTCAATTAAGCGTAAGTACACAGTTTGTCAAAAACATTTCTATTTCAAACTATTCAAGCAGTTATATGTAACAATTCAGTTAATTGTAAATACAGTTTTAATGTCAAAAAACAGTTCTATTTCAAATAATTCAGTTAAGCATAATCACGTAGTTTAAATGTAAGTAAAGTAAAGTTAGCGACCATAGTCGAGGGTGACCCGAAGGCTCCCTTTTCGATAGCTACTACACCAAGGTGTAGGGGAGGGCGCTACTCCATTCCCAGGATTGCTCCACTTTACCCTTGAACCGTACCTTATAATGCTGAGTGTTAAGCAAGGTGGTATCAAGTACCATTTTTAAAGTCTTTGGTATGACTCGACCTGGGATTGAACCCAGGTCTCCCGGGCCATTGGCGAACACTCTAACCGCTGTAAGTACGGTTTAATTGTCAAAAACATTTCTATTTCAAGCTATTCATTTTACTCAAACAATTCATTTTAGCATAAGTATGCTGTTAGTTCTATTTAACCCATAGATAGGGCCCTGTCAGGTTCTACCACTCCGAAATAGTCCCAAGTATGTATCACTAACAATTCAATTAAACATCAGTCATTTGTTTACACACAGTTAAATGATTAAACTTTTTTTTTTTATTTCTAACAATTCAATTTAGCATCAGTCATTTCTTTGCACTCGGTTTAAATGACATATACTTCTATTTGACTCATAGACAGGACCCTTTCAGGTGCTACCACTCCGGGTCAGAGTGGACCCGGGTGCAATGGCAGTGAAGAGGTACTCTGCATTCCCCAAAGCGCCAGCAGTACTGCAACCTCTGCATCAGATTGTTTAATGATATATCCAGGACACTAGTTAAAGTGTCTTACCCGTCTGTAGAGATACATTCGGTGTATTCTACAGCCTCAGCTAACTTGGCTAGGATATGTCTTGAGAGAACACCTTTCTATGTTCACCATGTACAGCATTAAAGGCGAAGAGAGAATGTGAAAAATGCATATTTAGAAACGTTCAAACTTATATTCTTTGTGCATTATCTTTTTTTTTAAGTAGAGGAATTATATTGTGAATTTAATTACCATGAGTAGAAAATCCGGCGAACACTTGCGCGCGACATACGGAAACGCTGGACAGCTGTTTCGATCTTATTAGGTCTCATCAGCAGCATATACCGTGATTTCCCCCACTAAATAATTCACATTATATTCTTTGATACACTGCTTTTAGTAGAAAGTTGTTGAGGAATGATGTGTAAAAATATTTTTCAGCAGAAAACTTGCTGCATTCAACGGTGTTGCAGTTTCTGTGGAAATAAGTTCGAGGCATTGCTTTTGGAGCATCTATCCTATATTTGGTTTGGAATATATATATTCTACATCCGTGTCTTTAAATGTACATCTTAGAATAAATACACCCGAAATTTTTAGCAAGAATAAGATATATACATTAAACATCTTAAAATAAATGAAAATAAAAATATACTTGAAACATCTTAAAATAAATAAAAACAAAAATATACATTAAACATCATAAGATAAGTAAAAATGAAAATATAATTTAAACATCTTAAAATAAATAAAAATGAAAATATAATTTAAACATCTTAAAATAAATAAAAATAAAAATATACTTTAAACATCTAAAAATAAAAAAAAATAATGTAAAATTTGATAGTTTGGTTTCTTTGTTGAATGGCATATCAGTCTCCGCTGGTTATCTAATCCCCAAACAATCCTTGTAGAAGAACAGTATTGGTAACATTTAACCCATAGGTGGGGGTATAAGGGGGTTTGTTCCCTTTCCGATGGTATTAGTTCAAAAGTGAACGTATTGTACAACCGGAATTCGAAGTCGCTTAATATACTGTTGCAATCTAGCATATTAGTCACTGCACCACGATGACTCATTTTTATCTAAGTTCATGTAGATGCCAATATCTCTTCCTGACTGTTCCAGCCTCTGCAGCAGACATTCAGCTGATTTATTTACGAGAAGCCCTGGATCATCTGCTAAGTCTGCACCCATTATGGTTTCTGCGAGGTATCTCTGTTTCTTGCTTTTTTCAGTGAGAGACTGTTTTATTTTATTAGATGTATTGATGTTCGTTGGAAGATTATTAATAGATATGGTTTTAATGTATCTCTATGGAAAGATTTCCGTGACAATGTCCCAGAATTCAATGTCACCATCGGGTGAGCAAACTATTGTTTTCGTGTTCATTATAGCATTTTGATGAGATCATATGCTGGAGCTATTTGCCCAATCTTTTCTCTGCGTGTGGAATCAAATGTCTAGGAGAAATCTACGAACAATATTGTTGCTCCGAGATGTTTTGCAAGCAGTACTCCTTCGATGATTTGGTGGAGAGTCAGAATCTGAGTTTTGGTTCGATTTTTTTCGAAATTTGTCCTGATTTTTCCAAAGAATTTTTTCGACTTCAGGTCGGATACTATTGAGAAGCAGAGTATTATAAACTTTAGTAGCTATAGTAGTAGTTCTTTGGGTTTCTGGAGTTGCCTTTCTTAGGGAAAGGGAAGAGGCAGCCTTTTTTCTATCCCTCTATTGTGTTGAAAAATCGAAAAAGTATATCATCTTCCATACTGCAAGAGGTAATTCATCGCTGCCGGCAGCTTTTCTGCTTTTAATTTTTTCAGTACTGCGTCAACATCTTCCCCCGTAAACTGTCCAAGTTTGATGTCAAGTTGGCCTTTAATAATTTCAACTCTAGGTTTATCCCTGATGCTCTCAGGGTGCTTTTACTTCCGCTAACTTCATTTACTGTCTGCCATGCTAATCGTGATTATCTTCTACAGAATTCCTGATTTTATTGATCTGGCTTTGAATGTATTCTATTTGTTCTTTTTGGCATGTTTTAGTTATCTCTCTGTTTTCTTAAGTTTTGGAGCATTGATATTTGTTGGGTTTCTTTTATTGAATAAGGATCCTTTTTTCGTTTTATCTCGTTTTTCCCTAACTGCTTATTGACCTTGTGTAGGATCAAGCTCGTGGCGGAGGCATTGGGTGAATATGTACAGTGGCGAGATGGTTAACAAACTCATCATGCAAACAAATTCGCTACCGTTTTAATTTTAACCGCGCCATGTTCTCCAAGTAATCTACTTTGCATCCGAGCAAATAAAGCTTCGTAAGTATCAATATTTGTGACAAAGCAGTGGAAAATGCTATGTATCTGGTTGGTGGTTGAGGCAGTTGCGTATTTTTCTGAGTTAACTTTTGCTTCAAATTTGATAGCATTTTTTTTTCTTTGTTTTTTTTTCAAGTTTTAAATAAACTTGTCTTGTTAGGCTGCTTCTTTATTACACATATAAGTAATTAGTCAAATGAGTAGAGTGTTCGCAAATGGTTCGGGAGATCGAGGTTCAATCCTTGGTCGAGCCATACCAAAGACTCAAAAAATGGTACTTGATGCCTCCTTGCTTAACACTCAGCAGTATAAGGTGGGGATCAAGGGTAAAGTGGAGCAATTCAGGGAAAAGATTAGCGCCCTCCCTTACACCTCGGTGTAGTAGCTATCGAAAAGGGAGCCTTCGGGTAACCCTCGAGTAAGGTCGCCAACTTTACTTACTTACATAATATTTATTTTCTGTTTAATAATTTTGGGGGTTGTGTGGAAGAATAAATACCTTTGAGGTAAAACTATATTCCTTTTATTATGCTGGTCTTTTAGATAATGTCAAAGTGTTTGTGATTTTGTTATATACTCTCACACAGCTTACTAGGCCTTATACTTATCTCTTACATATTATTTTACACTTCTATGTTAAACGTCGGTCAATGACAATATTTTCACATTTCTCCTTCGTTTGTCGTTTCTCTCTCTTCTATTGTCGGTCACCATCTTTGTTGTCATTATCGCCTTGTGTCACACATTTGTGTCTCTCTGTCTGTTTCTATTCGTTGCTGTAACCACAACTGTTTCAGTTCTTCTTTGTTGAAATAAAAACAAAGCGGACACCGATTATGTCACGTGCAAACACTTATTTTTTTATTCCTGGAAGACAGAAGACATTTACGGGGAATTGAGAGGACTGGTGAAAATATCCACCTGTCTCTTCTAACACTTACTCCGTTACTGATCAACTGTTCAAACTATTTTCCAAACTTTAGAACCATTTTGGTCCCTTGATTGAAACTATCAGAGTCGTGGTCTTAGATTGACCTCGGGTTCAATAGCCCTCAATTATAACGAGTGACCTACGGTGGTTTGCCACGTGTTTAACAGTTTAGAATGTATTTGAATTTCTACCTGACAGTAAAAGATTTCACCAAACTATCATATAGAAATTTTTATGAATAGTATGTATTATTGTTTTATTATGGAATACCACTGATTTTGAAGTATCGGTTTCGGTTTCTTTGTTTAATGGCATATCAACCTTTGTGGGTTATTTAACGCTATAGCCATCTTTGTAGAACAACAATGACACTATTTAACTTATAGCTGTGGAAGGAACAAAGGGGTTCGAACCCTTTTCAAGGGTATTAGGCTGAAAGTGAACGTAATAGGACGACTGCAGTTCGAACTTGCTTACAACAAAACTGCAGCCCAGCACGTTAGCCACAACGCAACGGGTACTCCCTCTTAAAGTATCCATTTCATATTTAATTAAATAATTAATTGGTGCAGTTTAATAGTTTTCATCGTTGGAAGTGGACTTGATTAATTGAGTTAAGATCTTGTACAAGTCGGTTGGCCTTTCATACGACGCTCATACCACTGGGAAAAGTAAGGAATCCAACAATTCTCGACCTTCCAATTATGCGTAAATAGTTGAACAAATTGGGTTCTATTGCTTTGGCAAGGCAACCAGTCTAGGAGAAGGAAAACTTTGAATTCAAACTAGCTGCGCTCCGCATATAAGTTTTCTTTGCGTCACATTCTGCTCATGGCGGAGGAGTTAGGTAAATACATGCATAATTAATTAGTTTAATTAAACTTAATTCATTAACTTGTTTAATTGCAAATGAATTTATATATCGAACTAAGCATGATAAACATGGCACGTCTATTGTGTACACATCTTTTTACATATATAAAAAGTCATTTTCAGTCGTCAGTATTTGCATACTGATTTTAAAAGCTAGCTATCTCTCTCCTCATAAGGAGAACAGGCATAAAAGAATATTTCAATTCTTCCACGAAGACAAAGAGGAACTTGGTAAACATTTACATGGATCCAACTAACAAATTAAACTCAACTAAGATTATCTTTTTCTTAAAATCACTATGTAAAATAAAAGGGAGTGTCCTTGTAGCGCAGTGGCTAGAATGCTGAACTGCGACATTGTTGAAAGTGAAAAGAGAGTCCAGTTGCGCTATTACGTTCAATTTCTGACTAATACTCTTGGGAAAAGGATGAATCCCCTAAATCCCCCTCTCCAGTTATTAGTTAAATAGTGCTACTACTTTTCTTTCGCACTGGCAGCAACACCCCACAAGACACCAACTGTACGGCCACCTGCCCCCTATCACGAAAACTATTCAAGTTAGACGAACCAGACATGCAGGACACTGCTGGAGAAGCAGAGATGAACTCATAAGAGATGTACTCTTATGGATCCCCACACATGGCCGCGCAAAAGCAGGACGACCAGCACGAACGTACATTCAGCAGCTATGTGAGGATACGGGATGTTGTCCTGAAGACCTACCTAGGGCGATGAACGATAGGGAGGAGTGGCGAGAGAGGGTCAGGGATATCCGTGCTACCAGCGCGATATGATGATGATGAAGGTTAGAATTGGTATTAAATAACCCACGAAGATTGATATGCCACAAAAGAACAAGAACATGAAGAAGATAACAATTTTTTTATAGTTATTGACGATAAAGACAGAATTCGGTCAAATTATAGATGCAAAAATTCTGTAGCAAAACTGATACATCACTTCTGTAAAGTGCAGGAACATAGAATGAGCATAACTTCGTTGTGTACAGCCCAGGAACATGCCTGGATTGATATGCTCACAATAATTCCAGCAGACCATAAAGCCAACGTTATGCAAGGAAAGAGAGGAGCTACTCAAGATTAGATGGCCGTTTCAAATATTTTGGTACTTCAGCTAGGTTATATAAAAGACCGGATGTTTCTGATTGTCTAATTGTTTGTAATGGAAAATTCTGTAAATATCGCACCATACACTGAACATGATCTTTTTTTTAGATGAAATCCACCTTTTGGTTGCTGAGCAGGTCTGTTTTTCCTCGACTGATCCACTGACAACAGTATTCAAGTTTGTAATAAAAAGTCCATTTCTTATCACTATTAAAAAGCCTATCTAAAATGGTATCCGCCAGTGTCGTGTAAGCAATGAGTCACCACAAGCGATTACAGAATCATTTGGATGATCTTAGGTTGAAGTCAAAAGAAGAGGTTGATTACAAAATTAGTCTTCTATTTTGCATCAAAACCTAAAGATTTTTACAAACGTGGTATTTATTAGTTTGTTGATAGAAGGAAAGAGGTTTTAGAAAGCAATAGAGGTTATGTTAATGATTAGATATTTTTACAGGCATTTTTTTTTTTTTTTATCTATGATACATTCTCTAAGATCGGAAATTACATTCGTTCCAACCGGATACTTGCTGTAACCTCTGACCATTTCTCAAATCCCCCGTCTTTTTTTTGTGTATGTTGGTGGAAGAGTGTTCCCTTTGAGTCTTGTTTGTTGGTTACTTTTCCTCTGATTTATCCCCAAAATTTGGAAGGAAAATTTTTTTTAATTGGTCATTTAAGAATTTACCCTGAAATTGTCATTGAAATATTATGATTAGTTGATTTTTGGTAGATATCTTAAAATCAAAGTGGATTTTTTTTGTAAATATCTTCAAATCAAAGTGGATTTTTTTTTTGTGGAAAAATATTCTGATACAAATTATTACGTAGCAAATTTCTTTTACTGGGAGAAAACTTTTTCCCAAATACTTCCGCTTCTATTGAGTGTACATAAATAATTTTTACATTAGAATTTTCACCAAGTATTTTGACGATATTTATTTTTTGCATCAAGTCTCGATTTGCGACTGAAATCCCTTTTTCGTACCAACCATTGAACAATTATTTAGGTAAAATTGACATTGTATTAGGTATAGTAAAGTAAAGTTGGTGACCGTAATCGAGGGTGATCCGAAGGCCCCCTTTTCAATAGCTACTACATTGAGGTGTAGGAGAGGGCGCTACCCCACCCCTCCACCGGATTTCTCCACTTTGCCCTTGATACGTACCTGATGAGTGTCAAGCAAAGAAGTATCAAGTACCATTTTTAAGTCTTTGGTATGACTTGACCTGGGATTGAATCCTGGTTTCCTGGGCCATTGGCAAGCACTCTACCCACTTAGGTATACGAGAATTTAAACTATAAGAACTATGTATATTGTTATATAAATAATTCTTTTCGTTTTTGCGTTAGCATTTAGGAACCAATACCCCGAGGATAACACACATACACACTCACTAGAACCCACACTCAATACACACACATATCCAAACACATACAAGCACACACACACGAAAAACTGGCACACACACTCAGCAACACACACACACACACACACACACACACACACACACACACACACACACACACACACACACACACACACACGAAAACAAGCACACATACACAAAAATACACGTAAACACACACACACACACACACACACACACACACACACACACACACACACACATGCGAAAACAGTCCCACACATACACACGGAAAAATATACGCAAACACACACACACATAGGCACATACACACGCAAACATGCTCAAACACACATACACAGACATACACAACTATACACACATACACACACGGACACGGACATAAACAGAAACAGACAGAGAGAGAGAAACAAACACACACACACGCAAACATACACACATAGAAACATTCACACAAATACATACGCGTTAACACATAAATACTTAAACGACACATTAGTGTGTTAGGTGATGTAAAAATAATTTTTCTATGGGTCCCCCCCCCCCGGCAGCACTTATCCTCTTATCTAAATGCGGGGGTAAGAACAGGATTCACAGACTGGCACCTGAATTCCCTCAAATTATAAATGAACAAATTCTGTAACAAACTGATAAAAGTTGTAATCGAACCAACTTTGAATATTTTATAAAGTTGTTTGCTAATCCCGCTCTACAGCAGGTACTCGAATCCGTGTGTTTGTTGCTATTTTCAAAAATGTGCATTCTAAATACCTGAAAGTATGGTGTACAAGCTTCAGATTGCTTGCAGCAGCAGCAGCACCAGCAGTCACCCATCTATGCACTGAGCAGAATCATCGATGCTTAACTTAGGTGTTCTTGAGAATACTGGTGTTTTCAATGTGACTCGAACATAAGAATTTGTTTGGACGCAAGAGTATACATACATACATACATGCATACATACATACATGTGTGTGTGTGTATACATGTGTGTATGTGTGTGTGTGTGTGTGTGTGTGTGTTTATTAACCCATTCCCAACTATCTTGAATGTTGCTAGTCACCATTTTAAGTGACATCAGTTTGCAAACGAACATTCTTTCGGTCGAAGTGACGTGGCATTTGCTTACCAAATACGCAAACACCCCACTCAATCTTTTGAAATCGCCTCAATCGCAAACAGAAATGACAAATCCAATCTTTCTCTGTCCTTTTTCTTGTTTACTATTGTGATGCAAACATCCAACGTAAAGAACAACCGTTTTAAAACCTTGACTCATTCCATTGGACAAGATTTAAAAAAAGAAAGAAAGAAAGAAAGAAAACTAAAATCAAATAATTCAAAGAATTTTGTTTTGTGACTGATTACTTTTCGACAAAGCTATGCTCATTGAAAAAGTACCACCTCCAGATTCTGAGACTTTTTTTTTTTTTCAAACCTGGAATTGGCTTTTACAATGTCTATTTTTCTGTTAGCAGAAGTTGGTTTGACGTCTAAATTCACGTCTACATTTCTAGGCATTGTGATCAGTTTATGAATCACTCACACAATAGTTTAGTTTAGTTCTGTCGGAAAAATTTAGAATAGTTTTCCCCTGTCGAGAAAAAATTCTCCCACGAAAAATAAAAAGGTGTTCTAGATATGACATTGAACTGAATTTGACGGCGAAGTCCCACTCCTGAGGACCTAAGGAATATGAGGTATCTTTTCATCGCTATTACTCCCAGATCAACTCTTACTCAGAGTGGTATCACATGTTAGGCTCCGATCTTTGGCTTAAAATATATGTTAAAAAATTATTGGTATTCCACAGGACTTTGTGCTAAAACACGCATATTTAAGAAACACACACATTTAAGAAACAACGACAAGAATGTACCTATGGAACACAATGAATACTTGACCTCTAGGCATAAAATTCTGTTAAAATCAATCAATCAATCATACGCACAAGAATTGTTATATTTGTGATTTATATGGCAATCATTTTCGATCAATGTATTTCCAGCTTTCTTCATGACTGAGTTTCTGAGGGTAATTTTGAAATGTACAATTTGTTATTCAGACATGTGTGATACTTGAGGTGTCCTCGTGGTGTAATGGTTAAATCGTAGTACGCGAGTTCGTACTCCAGTCGCGCTATTACGTTCACTCTCGGACAAATACCCTTGGGAAAGGTATGAACCCCCTTATCCTCCCAGCTATGGGTTAAATAGTACCACTACTGTTCTTCTAGGAGAATGACTTTGGCATTAAATAACCTAAAAAGAGTTGATATGCCATTAAACAAAGAAACCAAACCATGTGTGATACTTGCATCTGTTCATTAGTTTGATTGCTTTGTTAAATGGCGTATCAACATTCGTGAATTATTTAATACCAAATTCATTCTTGTAGTGGTAATATTTATACCATAGCTGGATGTATAAATTCATACCTTCTTCAAGGGTATTAGTCCAAATGTGACTGTAACAGCACGTTTTGAGTTCGAACTCGCAACGACGGCGTCGCAGTCCAACACGTTAGCCACTACGCCACGTGGACTCCCCTGCTCTTGTTTGGTTTCTTTTGTTTAATGGCATATCAACCTTTGTAGGTTATTTACTACCAAAGCTATTCTCCGAGAAGAACAGTAGTGGTACTATTTAACCCATAGCTGGGATGTTAAAGGGGTTCATACCTTTCCAAAGGGTATTTGTCCGAAGGTGAACGTAATAGCGCGACTGGAGTACGAACTCGCTTACTACGATTGTGCAGTCCATCGTTTAAACTATTACACCACGAGGACACCCGCTCTGTTTAATGTATCAGCTCCTTATGGGTTATTTAATGCCAAAACTTGGTTTATTTCTAAACGTTTTATTAAATCCCTACCATATTTTCAATGCTGCATTCTGTTATTTTGTTGAATTTCTCTTTTCCTTTGTTTCCACAATTAAATATTCATTTCTAACGTTATTAATTTGCACAGAAGTATGGGAACAACAATTATAGCTTAAGTAACTATTTTAATAGAAATAATTTGCATACAGTTAAATGGTTTCAATTATTCCTATCAAACATTAAAAGCTTTCATCATCATCATCATCATCATCACGTTGCGCTGACAGCATGGGTTTCCCTGACTTTCTCTCTCTCCCTCTCTCTTTCTCTTTCTCTCTTCCCATTTGTCCCTATCATCCATCATTCCCGGCAGGTCTTGCAAACTACATCCTGTGTCCGCGCAGAGCAGTTGGAGGTAAGTCCTTGCTGATCGGCCAACACAAGCATGACCATTTGAAGGAGTCCATAAGAGAACGTCACATGCTTCTCCAGCAGTGTCCCATATTGTAATTGGATACTTATAGAGATGAGAGGTAAGTGACTGTACAGCTATTGTTTCGCAGGGTGTTGCTTCCAGGATTTATTCAGTACAGCTAGCGCCTCTGATTGTTACAATCGGTCAACTGTAGTTATCTACAACGCTTCTGACGTTTGGATCAAAAATGTTTTCTTGGAACACGTTTGTCACGGTGCGTGTTTAACCTATTTACCAACCCCTCCGCTCGGGCAGGATATGACACAAGGTCAATTTTTAAGCGGAGTTTAACAGGTTTTAATTCAGAGTTTTCCTTCTCCTAGACTAGTTGCCTAACCAAGGCTGAAGAACCTAGTCTGTCCTACTATTTACCCATAGCTGGAGGGAGAATAATTGGATTCATACCTTTCCCAAGTCTATTAGTGCTATGTGAAATGCAATCAGTCTCGTCCAGGATTTGAACTCGTGTCGCCGTGTTCATTTCCTACGACGATAACAATTACACCACGGGCACCTCCGGTGCGTGTTTAAGTGTACGTTAACTTCCGCTTTATGTCGAAGCAGATATTTTGAAAAAAGATTGAAAACCAAACAGTCTATGAAAAGGAAGCAGAGAATACGGACCTACATTCAGTCTTGGAAAGTCAAAACTCAACTACACCCATTGATATCATTCTAAGTCGAGTCATCCTGTGTTTTAAATCAAGGTGTCACATGATCGAGAAAAAACGAGAATCATTTTATTCGATGTTTTCTGGTATTAATCACAACTTGCAGGCTTCTTTGATTACAGCTGTCAATTTTGTGCAAAAACACTCTGTGTAGACAGTGATAAGGTAAATGTTTTTTAGTTGCAGTTTTGAAAATATATGTTAATATCCTAATCTGAAATGTTTTATTATTATTTACTCCTTTAGAGTTTTTCACATCAGCCTTAGCTGATGGTTTTTCACTGGAGTTTGAGTGACAGTAAGTCTCCTAAAGTCTCCAGGACTCTTCTCAGTATTCTGGTCGTTCTCAATAATGCTGTCGTTTGGATGGTCTCCACTCGGCCGCCAACTTCCAAGTCCTCCAGGCCCTTTAATAATCCTTCAGTCACTGTGCCAAAAGCAACAATCACAATTGGTACAATCGTTACGTTCATGTTCCATAGTTTTTTCAATTCTCTATCAAGGTCGAGGTACTTATCCTTCTTTTCACATTCTTTCAGCTTTATTCTGTGGTCAGCCGGTACAGCAATGTCGACAATTTTGCAAATGGTCTTTTTTTTGTTGATTATTATAAGGTCTGGTGGTCTGACCGAGATTAGGTGATCCGTGTGTAAGTCAAAGTCTCATAGGAGTTTATGCGTGTCATTTTTTTAGGAAAGGTGGTGGGTTGTGCATATACTACTTGTTGGTATGGTAAAATTTAAATTTCTTGCACATTTCCCAGTGGATCACCTTGCCCCTCCAATCGTGTCTAGTCTTGTACTCTTTCTGTGCTAATTCGCTGCATTCGCTTATTATGTGATTGATGGTTTCATCTCTGTCACCGCATAGCCTGCATTTACTATTTTGTTGAGTCTTGAGTTTTTCACATCAGCGTTAGCTGATGGTCTTCCACTGGAGCTTGAGTGACAGCAAGTCTCCTCAAGTCTCCTGGACTCTTCTCAGTATTCTGGCCGTTCTCAATAATGTAGCAGTTTGGATGGTCTACACTCGTCTGCCAACTTCCAAGTCCTCCAGTCCCTTTAGTAATCCTTTAGTTACTGTTCCAAAAGCCCCAATTACAACTGGTATAATTGTCACCTGCATGTTCCATAGTTTTTTTTAATTCCCTAGCAAGGTCGAGGTACATATCCTTCTTTTCACATTCTTTCAGTTTTATTCTGTGGTCAGCTGGGACAGCAAAGTCGACAATTTTGTAAGTTGTCTTTATTATTATTATTATTATTATTATTATTATTATTAGAGTTTTTCACATCAGCATAAGTTGATGGTCTTTCACTGGAGATTGAGTGACAGCAAGTCTCCTCAAGTCTCCAGGACTCTTCTCAGTATTCTGACCGTTTTCAATAATGCTGTTGTTTGGATGGTCTCCACTCGGCCGCAAACTTCTAAATCTTCTAGGCCCTTTAATAATCCTTTAGTTACCGTGCCAAAAGCACCAATCACAATTGGTATAATTGTCACCTTCATGTTCCATAGTTCTTTCAATTCTCTAGCAAGGTCGATGTACTTATCTCTCTTTTCACATTCTTTCAGTTTTATTCTGCGGTCAGCCGGAACAGCAAAGCCCACAATTTTGCAGATTTTCTTTTTTTTTTTTTTTTGTTGATTATTATAAGGTCTGGTCTTCGGGCCGAGATTAGGTGATCCCTTTGTGTATCAAAGTCCCACAGGAGTTTGTGCATGTCATTTTCTAGGACAGGTACTGGGTTGTGCATATACCATTTGTTGGCATGGTCAAATTTAAATTTCTTGCACATTTCCCTGTGGATCACCTTGCCCACCCAGTCGTGTCTAGCCTTGTACTCCTTCCGTGCCAATTTGCTGCATTCGCTTATTATGTGATTGATGGTTTCATCTCTGTCACTGCATAGTCTGCATTTGCTATTTTGTTGCATCTTATCTATCCTGGCTTTGATATGATTGTTTTTATGGCGCTGTTTTGTGCTGCCATTAGGGGAGATTCTGTTTCTCTCTTAAAGATTCCTTTTCTTAGCATTATCCAGATTTTGTCGTGTGAGATGTTGTTTATTAGTCGTTTAAAACGCCCATGGAGTTGTTTTTCTTCCCCTTTTTGTTTCCTATTATTATTATTATTATTATTATTATTATTATTATTATTTAATTTACCTTGAAAGAGTCTGGATAGAAGAGCATCAATTTTCTGAGACAAGTGTACAAGTTCTCTCAAAATAATTTTCATTTGATTTTGAAAATGTTGACAGTCAAAAAATGAGTAAGTAATTTTGTAATTACTTTGTGCTTTTAAGATATTAAAAAGTTCATGTTCATCTGGTATTCCTTTTTTGGGTTCAGTACTAATTTTAATTATATGCATATTCTCAAACACAACTTCTGGCAAAAAATATGGACTTAATATTCTTGGGGAAAAGGTCCCTCAAAAACCTAGAAAAAACTGAGGAAACGGTAGATTAGAGGAGGAATCTATTTCATCCACACCACAGCACTGTTAGGGTTGGTTTGGTTTAGTTTGGTTTTGTTTTATGGCATATCAACCATTGTAGGTTATTTGATGCCAAATCCATTTTTAACAGTTTTACTTCAAGCAATTCAGTTTAACATAAGTACACAGTTTGAATGTCAAAATAGTTTTATTTTAAACAATTCAGTTTTGCATAAGTATTCTGTTTAGTTCTATTTGACCCAGAGATAGGACCCAATCAGGTGTCACTACTTCGGACAAGAGTGGACCTGGGAGCAATGGCAATGAAGAGGTACTTCGCATTCCCCAAAGCTCCAACATTACTGGAGCCTCACCATCAGATTGTTTAGTGTCATATCAGGACACTCGTCGGAGGAGTCTTACCCCTCTGCAGAAATGCATTCGGTGTATTCTGTAGCCCTCAGCATAGTTAAAATCAGTTGGAATTCTTCGATGAGTCGAGGAAAGCTGAGGAGATTTGGTATCACTCAAAATTCAGTGAAAAACTGCCAGTTTAAATTAGTGTGAAAAGCTCACAAACTAACAACAATAACAGCAACAACAGCAATAGTATATATATATATATATATATATATATATATATATATATATATATATATATATATATATATAAGAAACAAATACAGAAATGAAATAAGTCTTTGTTATGCAATAACAACACTTTGAAAAGTTTCAAAATGTTGTTTAAATTCTCAAAGAACGCTGAATTGTTTTGGTTTCGCGAATAGCGAAGAAAAAGATGCAAAAATCACAAACCTGATCCTTTAAGGTAAAATGATATAGGGCCTGACCCCCAGAACCCATGGCACAAGGGACAACCTCTATAAACACCCCTCAAGATTTTCTTTGTTATTTCTGCATTCGTGGGGCGATAACAGGGTCCAGCATTGTGTGTGCGTGTGTGTGTATGTGTGTATGTGTACGTGTGTGTGTGTGTGTGTGTGTGTGTGTGTAGTCTGCCATTTTGGGTGTGTAGATTTGTATCGTGATTTTCCTCAGGGAGGGGCAATGAGAAGTGAAAGGCGAGAGAGAAATGTCAGGAGAAATATTATTGAAGACCATTTTTGCGGAACAAAGAAAGATTTCAGTCTTTTCCCAACTGAATCTATGGTTTCAAATGTCTTCTGACGGTAAACAAGTCGTATACAAATTCAGACCACAGACATTGTCAATTTTACAAATGAAAAAATGGTCGCTAGGTACGAAAAGGTCACTTCGTCCAGGTATAGAATCAGATTTCCTATTTTGTTTTCATATATTTAGATTCACACAGATTATTAGTCAATTAATAATCTGATTAATCGATTTTAATGGTATATCAAACTGTTTGGTGTTATTTTATGCCTGGAGGCTTGGAAATCACATTCATTGTACGTTTATATATACATTTTTTTTTGTTTTATACGAGTCCTTGTGGTAAGATAAAAAAAAATAATGGACTGTGGTATTGAAGTAAGTGAGTTCGAACTTCTGTAACCCTATTGCGTTCATTTTCGGACTAATGACCCTGAGAAAAGTATGAACCCCTTATCCGTAAAGCCAATGGTTAAATACAACCTCTTAAAAATTATTATTCAGATTAGATAAACGTCAATAACTAAAAAAGTTCTGAATCAATATTTCTCATATCTAAAGTCGTCTATTTCAACCCTTACTAAAAAAGGGGGGTGTCTTCGTGGTGTAATGGTTAAAGCGATGGACTGCGGAATCGTAGTACGCGAGTTCGTACTCCAGTCGCACTATTATGTTCACTTTCGGGCAAATACCCTTGGAAAAGGTATGAACCCCCTTATCCTCCCAGCTATGGGTTAAATAGTACCACTACTGTTCTTCTAGGAGAATAGCATTGGTATTAAACAACCTATAAAGGTTGATATGCCATTAAACAAAGGCACCAACCAAACCAAACCTTACTAAAAATATTTTCAGCGATTTTTAAAGGTTAGTTTTTGGGTTATTTGGAATTTACGAAAATGATCGGAGTGGTGTTGTTATGCAGATTAAACTAATATAAACTTAAGAATCCTGCATTCTAATAATAACTATTTTCTTTTTTTTTTTTTTCATAATATACGTTGAAACATGGGTTAAAGGTAGGTTCTAACAACTACTGATGAATAGAAAATTGCCCGTGGTGTAATGGTTATCGTCGTAGGAATTGGACACGGCAACACGAGTTCAAATCCTGGACGAGAATGATTACATTTCACATAGCACTAATAGCCTTGGGAAAGGTATGAATCCAATTATTCTCTCTCCAGCTATGGGTAAATAGTAGGACAGACTGGGTTCTTCAGCCTTGGTGAGGCAACTAGTCTAGGAGAAGGAAAACTCTGAATTAAAACCTGTTAAACTCCGCTTAAAAATTGACCTTGTGTCATGTCCTGCCCGAGCGGAGGGGTTGGTAAATAGGATAAATAGAAAATTACTAAGTTATTGAGTAAGGGAATGTCAACTTTAAAGATATCAAAGGATCATTACAGAGATCATTGTACAATAAAGAAGGTTGTTGAAAATATAGCTAAGTTGAGAAATCAAAGCAAAGGAAAAAGATTTAAGAACTTGCTTCTTTGAGATGATACATAAACTAAAGCGAGTTATAGCGAAACAACCACTTTTGAGCAGCTCTCTGATCTTTGAAAAGTCTGGAAATCTTTGAAAAGTCAAGAAGGACAAAATGTATTTACGTACACTGATGATAAGTCTTTGAATCCTTTAAATTTTGATATTGTGATCCTTCTTCTCAAGGCAGTGATTTTTTAAAAAAATACTTCAGCAGGTTCAATTTTTAAAACATGGTAGTTTTAATTGGTCCCCATTGGTTTCTATTGTTTGTTACTTTCATATTGTTCCATCTTCACAACTGATCATAGAGTTTCGATCGGATTCAAGTCAAGACTTAATGGTGGTTATTTCATTATCTTCTTTTTTTGTAAATCTTCTATGCTCAAAGAATTCATGGGTAAGCTTAGATACATAAAATACAAAATTGGAAATTGGGATCTGTAAAACATTTCAGCAAGCTCCTCTCACTAAAGCAAATATTTTAAAACATCAAAATAGGGCAAATAAATACATGAAAATTGATTTTTCAAAAGTAATTTTCACGGCCAAATCTCGAGCGACATTTGATAAACTTGAGGGATGGATCAAAAGATGGATTTTATCCAATTTAGACGTCTCTATGGGTACAACATTCTTGTGTACACAAGATATTGAACAATATTGAACAAGTCCTGGCGGCAACACCGCACAAGCCACCAACTCTACGGCCACCTGCCGGGTATCACGAAAACTATACAAGTTAGACTAGCCAGACACGCAGGACACTGCTGGAGAAGCAGGGAAAACTCATTAGTGATGTACTCCTACGGACCCCCGTATATAGCCAAGCAAAAGCAGGACGACCAGCACGAGCATACATACAGTAGCTATGTGAGGATACGGGATGTAGCCCTGAAGACCTGCCAGAAGAGATGAATGATAGGGAGAAGTGGCGAGAGAGGGTCAGGGATATCCGTGCTAGCGGCACGACATGATGATGATGATGATGATGGGTACAAGAATGCAACAAGGCGACGGCAATGTAATGTTATGGGCTGGATTTATCGTCCAAACAATTATTGGATCATTTAAAATTGACGAACGAGTTAAACTGAACAGTGCTAACTATTGAGACTTTCTTTGCATGATACAAGTCCCAGCCTTGCAACTACAAAGCAAAGTGCGAATCTATTTTTATGTATCTAAGCTTACCCATGAATTCTTTGAGCATGAAACGTATGGAATGCTTCAAACTGCTTTTCGACCATCTAGCATGAATCGAGCATCAGTTTGTGAGAGGCATAAGAGATTCAAGGAAGGCAGGGAGTCTGTGAGGGATGATGAGCGGTGTAGGAGGAGTAAGGAAGTCAGAACACCAGAGTTGATTGACCAAAGGGTTAGGGTTAGGGTTATTATGTTGAGGTTTTAAGGGAGTTCAGGAAGAGGTTCCGTCGGAAGAGGTCAGCACTCTTCAATTCGAGTCAGTGGCATTTCCACCAGGACAATGCATCAGTCCACAACTCCATCCTTGTCACAGACTATTTGACGAAGATGGGCATCAAGACAGTTCCTCACCCTCCCCATAGTGCAGACCTTGCTCCCTGTGACCTTTGGTTATTCCATAAGCTTACAGGCTGTCGTTATGAGACAATTGAGGAGATGAAAGAGACTGTGACGAAGGTCATTGACACACTCACACAAGAGGACTTCCATGGGGCTTTGCCGAAGTTGTTGGAACGGTATAACAAGTGCATTACAGCTGGAGGAGATTACTTCGAAGGGGTCTACAGTTTTATGTGTGTACTATCAATAAAAGTGCCCATACGAAAAAAGTCTGGAAACTTATTTAATGATCTTCGTATATGGTTTCAAGTAATCATTTCTATTTAATAATCGTCATTTGCTTTCGAACAGTTAAATGGTTTAAAGGGACTAATAATAACAATAATAATAATCTTTTGTAAATAATCATAACTTCAAGTAACTATTTTATTACAAATAATTTACTGTTATACAGCACCAAGTATTCCAATGAAATACAAATAATTTTTAAACATATCTATCTGACACATTGATGGGGATGGGTATAAAGAATCTACCCTCGACTCAATGCCATATTTCAATAGGCATTTGTAAGAAGTGTTTCAATAGCCGCTTTTAATAATATGTTAATTTATAGATTTTGCATCTAATAATGATTAGCTATGTAGGATAGTTTGCTTCTCATTGTGTGCCCCATATTTATGGCCTTGAACCAAACTAAGCTAAGCTTAGTAAATGATAACTTCTTGGTCTGATTAAATTTTTTTCAACACCACTTTTTTACCAAAGAAGCTTCGTAAATAAGAGCTGGGTATGACTTAAAATCAACATTTCCTGATTGATTGATTGATTGATTTTAACGGCATGTCAACCCGTCCGGAGTTGTTTTAAGCCTAGAAATTGGGGAAATACGTAAAATTGTACGTTGATATTTACATTTTTGTGTGGTTTCTTAAGTGTTTTCCACACTGGTATATGATATCAAGTATTCCAATAGATATCTATAGGAATACTTGATATCATATGATATCAAGTACTCCTATAAATATCTATTTCGTAGATTGAACCTAAATAGATACAACCATTCCGGGTCAGAGTAGACCTGAGAGTGACGGCAATGAAGGCGTATTTCATATTCCCCAAAGCTCAAAAAAATTTAGTGGAGAAGGATCTTACACTTCTGCACGGGATACAGTTAACGTATTCTATGCCTTGTCGAGTAAGTCTATTTTTGGGTGGAGTCTTATCCATCTGCACGGGATACAGTCAGCGTATTCTAAACCTCACCGTCAGCGCGAGCTTATTGTTTGGGTGGGGTCTTACCCCTCTGTAAAGGATACAGTCATCGTCTTCTAATCCTCTCCAATAGAGTGAGTATTTTTTTTTGATGGGGTCTTATTCCTCTGCACTCGAGCCGACCCATTGGCCTAGTGGGTAGAATGCTCGCCAATGGCCGGGAGACCGGGGTTCAATCCCAAAGACTTAAAAAATAGTGCGTGATAAGTCCTTGTTTAACACTCAGCATTATGAGGTACATATCAAGGATAAAGTGGAGCAATCCAGAGAAAGAAATAGCTCCCCCCCCTGCACCACGGTGTAGCAGCTATTGAAAATGCAGCTTTCGGGTCGCCCTTTACTTCAGTTGCATATTTTACAGCTTAAAATAATCCAAGTGTTGACTCGCCGAATAACCAACCAACATCTTATGGGTGGTAGAATCCATCCCAAAATTTTAGAAAAATCATATTATAAAGTTTAGCCAATCAAGATATTCATTCGTTTTACTGCTTTTACCTGTGCTGTTAATGGCGTATCAAACTTCGTAGATTATTCAATGCTGAACCCGCCCTTGTTGAAGAATACTTGTGGTACTATCTATTTAGACTGGCCCATTGACCTCGCAGTTAGTCCTCGTCAAAGGCCAGGGAGACCGGAATTCAATCCCAGACCGAGTTATACAAAAGACTCAAAAAATGGTACTTGATGCCTCCTTGCTTAACCCTCAGCATTATAAGGTATGGATCAAAGATAAAGCGGAGCAATCCAGGGAACGGAATTGCACCCTTCCCTACTCCTCGGTGTAGCAACTATTGAAAAGAGAGCCTTCGGATCCCCCTCGACAATTGTCGCCAACTTTAACTAACTTAGTGGTACTATCTGACCCATTGCTGGGGGCGGGGTTGAGGATAAAAGGGATTATACTTTTCCAAGGGTATTAGTTCGAAGGTAAACGAAATAGCCCGATTGTAGATCGAACTCGCTCACAGTGGTGCCGTAGTCCAACATGTTAACCATTACGCCTCGGGGACTCCCTCCTATCCTCAGTTTCATTGAAGAGCTTGATTATTGATTATCAGAGAAAGCAAATTATGTTCCCTCATTAATCAGGTTCAAGTGTTTGTACAGTTCAAAATCATGAGTACAAAACCGTTCGAATTCTCTATAAGTTTTTCTTCTAGATGAGACGGGTAAATGCAGATAATTTACAAATTATATGGCTCACAGATTCATATGGTCCACAGATTTATATGGTTCACAGATTTATATGGTTCACAGATTTGTTACACGATGAATGAAAATATTGAAAGATAAATGAAGACAGTTGACTTTGTTTTCATTGGAAAAGTGTTAAAGATCTGACTAGGGTTGACGTCGGGTGTTCTGATTCATATTTCTTTTCCTGCTGGGTGGTCTTCATCACTGACGAGAGCTGGGTTTCGGCACGGAAGTACGCGAGTTCGAACTCCTGTTGCACTATTACGTTTACTATCGAACAAATAACTATGAGAAAAGTATGAATCCCTTCATCCCCACCCTCAGCAATGTGCTAAATGGCACCACTACTGTTCTACAAGAATGACTTTGGTATTAAATAACCCAAAAAGGTTGATATGCTATTGAATAAAGAAACCTTAACCTCTGAAAAATCACTAGCCAGAAATAGAAAAGATTTACAGAGGCAGTAAGTGGTAAGTTTAAAATTTTGTATCAAGATCATCACTTCCGTGTTCACTAAGATATTTGTTTGAAGATGAGGTGAGCGGCAGTTAATATTTTGACGTTCATTTTACGGATACTGAATTATGGCAGGAAAAGAATTCTTGGTTTAAGAGTAGATTTTGAGAAGAAGAAGAAGAAGAAGAAGAAGAAGAAGAAGAAGAAGAAGAAGGTTATAGGAAAAACGTTGACAAAATAAATAAAATAAAAGGTAAAGCTGTGAACCCAAAACAAAACAAAAAGAAAAAAACGATAAACAAAAACAAAGAAAAAGAAGTAGAAGAAGAAGAAGAAATCTTTTATTAAGAAAGGAAAAAATACACTGTTTTCACTTAAAAGTGAACGTGATCTTACCTAAGAAAAGTATTTACTTACCTGGCATTCCAGTGTTTATCTGGTGTTCACGCCTGTTAAGTGTTGACCACCTGGTCCAGGGGGGGGGCTTCTCTACAGTCAGTACCAGCTTAGCCGAGCTGCGTTTTCATTTGGCGCCTGATGCGCCCCAAAAAGGGAATGCCTAGAGTACGAGGCATTTTTTTGTGACAGCCACACATGACTTTGGATTTGTGTGTGGTCCCCCACTTATAAAATGACTGTGTTAAATCTGATGAGGTGGAAAGACAGAGAAAAGTTATTCTTTCGTCAAACTCCTTTATAATATTTTATTGTAAATTAGAGTAAATAGCAAACTCCTTTACAATATCTTATAGCAAAATAGAGAAATCTGTGAATATATACTTACATATATACATTTACATATTCCCACCCATATATAAATTATATATATATATATATATATATATATATATATATATATATACGAGGTTCGTTCAAAAAATTCTAAGCATCATCTAGAAAGAAAGGTCATAGCTGAAATTTTTTATTGTGGCAACACACAACCACTTCTTATAAAACTAGAAAAACTAATTCATATTTCTGTGTTAATTTCTATGGAGGTGGGGATCACACAAAGGTGAGAGATGTGCGACAAATCTAAAGTTTTGGTACTATTTACCAGTTTTGGTACTATTTACCAATCCCTCCGCTCGGGCAGGATATGACACAAGGTCAATTTTTAAGCGGAGTTTTGGTAAGAACTTTTTGAACAACCTTTTTACACTTCGTCATATATATATATATATATATATATATATATATATATATATATATATTTGATTAAACAATATAGACTTTCTTTTGTCTACACATTTCGTATTTATCCTTTCGATTCACTTTATGATATCCGACTGGAACTGGTTAATAAACCTCTCATGATTGATTAATTGGTTACCTAGTACTTTCGGGGCCCGATCTTTGGGCATCGTCAGGGATGTGTATATTGCAAAAGCTAAGTGACCTTTGTATGTACAAGTACTTCGGAACCAATAAATCATGGGAGGTTTAATAACCGATTCCCGCCCGATATCATAACATCGATGCGGCGACTTGAAAAGATAAATACAAAAATGTATAGACAAAAGATGTCTATATTGTTTAATCAAATATATGTTAAAGAAATGCTACCAAAATACACACACACACACACACACACACACACACACACACACACATATATATATATATATATATATATATATAGAGAGAGAGAGAGAGGGGGGTGCTCCAATAGGAAGGGCATGAAAATATTTCTTCTCTTACCAGTGATGAGTAAATAGTAGGGTCGACTGGACTCTTTAGCCTTGGTACGGCAACTCATTTCGGAGAAGGAAAACTCAGCAATCAAACCAAGTGAACCCCGTTTTAATACTGACTTTGTGTTGCATCCTGATCAGGGTGGAGGAGTGGAGTAAAAACATTCATTTGTAACCTTTCAGGCTATTTTCTTTTCTTTTCTTTTCTTTTCTTTTTACAGTGATAACAAGGATTGTAAAATAGACATTTTTTAGACTTAAACGTAAGTAAACGGGGATTTTTTTTTTTGTTAGTTTCTCCGTCCCTTCGACGCCGTCCAAGACTTGACCTCTCACCCAAGGTTTTAGGTTACTTCAAATAATATATATATATATATATATATATATATATATATATATATTTATATATATATATATATATATATATATATATATATATTAGTGCTTAGTCGAATGATGAAAAAAGCATATACTGTTTATTTTAACATAATCTCCTTACTTGTAAATGCACTCAATTTGATAGTTCAAGCGAAAATTATTAAGTCAAAATTACAAATCCTAATAAAAGCTATCAATTATATGATATGCTACGAGCTTATTCATCTCTCTCTTTCCCTCTCTCTCTCTCTCTCTCTCTTATATACATGTATATATATATATGTATGTGTGTGTGTGTGCGTGCGTAAGCACATGTATACTTGTATGTTCATACACGTTCGTTCACATGTGTGAGTAAGTATGCTTATTTATAACTACAAATGAGAATCAGGGAGAGAGAGAGAGAGAGAGAGAGAGAGAGAGAGAGAGAGTGTGTGTGTGTGTGTGTGTGTGTGTGTGTGTGTGTGTGTGTGTGTGTGTGTCGGGTCAAATCTATGAAAAAGCAGACGACAATATAGCATTGCCTTTGTTCCTTTTGTTCTAAGGCAACCAGGGCGTCGACTCCCGGGTGGTCTTCGCAGCAAGAAATTGCATTTTGTTCCAAAGAAGAAAAAAAAGGAACTGATCCCAAATGATTAGTAGTCGTTAGACAAGGCTTTAGTTAATTGCTTCAAAGACTAAGATTTTGTTTCTTCTACGGGTCAAATTCCTTGCTCCTTCAATACCATTTCCCATACGACTCATTGTAGACGAAAGATGAAGGAAGTCACATGACTTTACAAAGAACGGTAACTCTTAATTTAACCCAATAAGGAAACTGCAGTGAATGTAAACTTGTTTCTATTGTTGTTGTTGTTGTTGTTGTAGTTTTTTTTTTTTTTTAACTTTTTATGTTACCTGATTATAAATGTATTCATATCAAAACATTTTTTTTAGTATTTAAAATTTTGAATACTTTTGTTTTCCTTTCAATTTTTTAAAAAATTCACTCTATCTATCTATCTATCTATCTATCTATCTATCTATCTATCTATCTATCTATTTTTGCTTCAAAACAAGTACTATTACCGTTCGTCTAAAAGCGAAAAAAAAGTACTAAAACGACGGTACTAACAGTAAACAAAACAGTGATAAATTAAAAAAGAGAGCAAGATTTGAATTGTCGGGTTGAAATATAATTTCTGAATATCAGATTGCGAGAATGGGACCTAGATTCAGTCAAAAGTCAACACGCGGAAGGAAAAAGCAGAAAAAGTCAGTGTCTTGGAGTGATTGCCAACCAATACCAAGATAATTCTATATTTCAATTTCATAGCTTATATAAGAAAAATGGGGATTACTTGACAGTTCCAATCTCTCTCCGAGTTGAATATGCTATGTTGTATTGTGTTACAAAGTAAAACCAGCAATAAACGATCCTTAACTAAACTTTTATCGAAGATGGGTTGCATTTTGACAAGACTGAAAGTTTCATCTGTCTTGCTATTTGCCTAAAGCTGGAAGGGAGAGCAGATTCTCTCCTTTCCTAAAAGTACTCGTGTGAAGTGAATGCAAACTGGCCGAGGTAGAGATTGAACTCGGTATGACGTTTTACTTCACCAGTGGGACACCTGTGACAGAGTTAATTGATCGTAATGTAACAAGGTTAACCTGTTTTTGATAATATCGTTGTTATGATTTTCTTCATTGTTGTCTGGATTGGATTAATGTGAAAAATCAGACTTTTGTAATTTTCCAGAGAACATGTTGATTGAAGATTCAGCTGTGACCAAGAAAGGTTTACTTGCGTTGTTGAATTTGGAAGCTGGCTCCAGGTGACTGCCAAATATGGTTTGACAATATTATAAATATCATTTTGGGTTGGTGAGTGTGAATTCTGCTCACAAAGGAAATGACCATTGAACTGGACATGAACAAAAACTTATCTGGGATGTATTTTCAGCGTGGAAATAGATTTCTATTATGAAGAGATGTGTATATACTGACAGGGTTTTGACATCACAAGTTAGCTGGTGTTTAGATTGCAAAGAGAATAGACTCATATTGAGAGAGATAGAATAAACATGCAATTTTGATGACAGTCGGCCGAGATATAGCTCCGTATAAGCGTATAAGCACCAGCCAAAAGACTCATACTTACGCATTCATGAGTAAATGACTCAAGTATTTCACTAAGTTCCAAAAGTTAACTTCAGACCGGCAAACATATAACCAGTCCAGATACTGTATTTCGTATATATGTAGATACCATACGATAGCTGATTGTCTTTTACTTAATATACTGTCATTAAACTGTTCATATTTCAGCAACTGGTATTATTATTCTTCCGAAGAAGAGGTCGACTCATCCTGTTTAGAACATTCGTCACCAGATGAGATTACCACAGTTTATCAGTTGAGAAAAACGCTCGTTTCTTTAGCCAATAGAATTACAACACTAAAAATATGATATTATACGATCCACGCCTGAAGCTGTGCCCTCAGAACAGTTTTGAATTATAAACGCCTTATTATTCCAACAACTATTTAGAGATTGAGATTTCAGGACGAAATCCAAACTGAGCAGCGCGCAGACGAGAATACGATGTGTTTGGAGTGAGAAGTTTTATGTTATAGTGGTAGTGACCAGTACACGTGACCCTGGCAGTGGGGTTCGACTTTATACACCTACTCATTCTCGTTTAGCTTTCACTGATATTTAAAAAAAAAACTCCAAGTTGGTAAATTTTGTTTTCAGTATCTTGGTAAAAAAACAGCTCTGACCCAGTCGGTTAGGGCTTCAGAATACACCGACTGTATCTCTGAACAGGAGTAAGACTCCCCCAAAGAGTGTCCTGTATATGACACTTAACAATATGATGGTGAGCCTTCAGTAATGCTGGAGCTTTGGGGAATTCGGAGTACCCTTTTATTGACATCGTTCCACGGTCAACTTTGGCCTGGAGTGGTAGCACCTAATAGGGTCATATCTGTGGGTCAAATTAGAATTAAACAGAGTACTTAGGCTGAATTTAATTGTTTGAAATAGAAGTGTTAATATATATAAAATAGACTTGGCATTAAATAACCTACAATGGTTTATGTGCCATAAAACCAAACAAACCAACAACTCAATAAGATTCTCTTCTACAGATGTTAAGTTTTCGATGTCAACCCAATCTATCGATCGAGCGCCATCTGGTATTGAAGTGGTGAACTTCCTTCCTATCAAAACGATTGTGCATCAACATATTGAATTAGAATTTCCGGAATTATCAATTTTTCTAATATCCCGTCCGGTATGATCTGCGGTCGTATTCACCCCGATCGTTATAATTTCTCAAGAGAGATAACAATAAATGCTAAATATGCAATGCTTCGTATTTATTTATTGCAATTGTTGCAATTATGGGTGAGTCCCCGTGGCGTAGTGGCTCACAGGTTGAACTGCAGCATCGTAGTGAGTGAATTCGAACTCCAATCGCGCTATTACAGACTCTTTCGGACTAGTCCTCTTGAGAAAGGCATGAAACGTCTTATTCCCTTGTTATGGGTTACGTAATGCTACGACTGCTATTCTACAAAGATGGTTTTGACATTAAATAACCTACGAAGATCGATATGCCATTAAACAAATAAACCTTAAATAGTAATACTAATGTTCTTCAACAAGGATAAATTTGGCATTAAATAACCTACGGAGGTTGATATGTCATTAAACAAAGAATCCAAAGCAAACATTTTGCGATATTTAAATTACAGGGTGTCTCAAAATAGATGCAACCTATTAATATGATAATTCATTTTGCATCAAGTCATCTTTCATCTGAGTCTTAAAAAGCAATCATATCACTTCAAAAAGGTAAAACGAGATGACAAGGGCAGAAATTTTTATTTCTAGAGTTATTAGCCGTCACATGAATTCCGTATATATTGAGACACCCTGTATAAAACATCTATTTTCTAATATCCCTCACGCGATCATCACACTTTCTCAGGGAAGATAACTATTAATGTTAATTATGTAGTGTTTTGTATTTATTGATTCCTTTATTTGCAATCAATTATTAAACTTAAGAGCCACCAAAGGCGATATTCAAACGAGCACAAACCAAAACCATTCTGCATCACATTTAATCAGCTCGTATGTCCAATGGTTCTGTCTTTTTTCTAGATAAATTCGAGACTGACAATTCATCACATTATATCGGTGTTTGATTTCCACCAGGAATTAAGCTTAAAGGTTTACTAGATAGCGTGTTTTTTCCTGTTATCCTCATTAAACACTTATTGTCAAAGTCTTTATTTTATTCATATTATAATTCTACGCGTTATGGTACTGTATTCTTAAATGTATTTAAAAAAAAGAATATTTTCTTATTATTTACAGTTATGTGTCGCAACAAGAAAAGATTTTGCCACATTTCAATTGAAGATCCTGGGTATGACATTAAACAATATCCATTGGTGAGGCTTCGGTTCTAGATCTTTCGGAAGTTTGGTGTACCCTTTCATTACCATTCCCCCGAGAGGCACGCTTAGCGTAATGATTATAATCGTTGAAAATAGAATCGGCGACCCGAGTTCAAATACTGGACGAGGCTGTTTGCGTTTAATTTTATGCTATTACGTTTGAAAAAGGCATGAATCTATATTTTCTCCCCACACCAGTATTTTTCTTCAGCCTAAGGCAACTAATCTAGGAAAAGGAAAACTGAATTCAAACCAGCTTTGTTCCGCTCAAAGATTTGCTATGTGTAATATTCTATTTGAGGCGGAGAGACTGGGTAAATACAAACTTCAAGATTCAGTCAGATGCAGAGTGGTACAAGCTATTAGGATCCGATCTTGGGATCAAACAGATCTGTTTGAAAATTTGTAGTAATTGATAGAAATACTTGAAACCATATAACTGTGTGGATGTGCCCGTGATGTAATGGTTATCGTCGTAGGAAAGGGACACGGCGACACGAGTTCAAATCCGGGAAGAGACTGATTGCATTTCAGCTAGCACTAATACCCTTGGGAAAGGTATGAATCCAATTATTCTCCCTCCAGCTATGGGTGAATAGCGGGGCAGACTAGGTTCTTCAGCCTTGGTGAGGCAACTAGTCTAGGAGAAGGAAAAACTCTGAATTCAAACCTGTTAAACTCCGCTTAAAAATTAACTTTATGTTATATCCTACCAGAGCGGAGGGTTTGGGTAAATATGATAACTGTGCGCAAATTATTTACTGTGAAAATAAGTTTCCTGAAGCTATATTTGTTTACAAATAATTACTTACTTGAAAGCAATTGCTTGCAAGAAGAAAAAAAAAGGAAGATAGATTTGTTATCAAATAACTCAATAAGGGCTGATATGCCATAAAACCAATCAACCAATCACCCATTTCAATCGATGATATTCGAAGCATGATACGAATAATCATGAAAATATTTCCGTGATAGTCACAATTTAACTGTTGTCATTTACTAAGCTTATTTTAGTACAAGAGTCCCTAACTCGCAGGCCGTGGGCCCAATGCAGCCTTCGAAACCCATCCAAACTGCTACCCTTCATCCAACTTTCAAAATTTCCCCTTTGCTTTTGATGGGTCCAATGCAGCCTTCGAAACCCATCCAAACTGCTGCCCTTCATCCAACTTTCAAAAATTTCCCTTTGCTTTTGATGGCCCCAATGCAGCCTTCGAAACCCATCTAAACTGCTGCCCTTCATCCAACTTTCAAAATTTTCCCTTTGCTTTTGATGGCCCCAATGCAGCCTTCGAAACCCATCCAAACTGCTGCCCTTCATCCAACTTTCAAAATTTTCCCTTTGCTTTTGATGTTGACAGAGAACAAGAATCAGTACAATTGTTGATGGCACTCGTTGATTTCCAGTGTTCAGAAGATTCGAAGTCTGAGTTTCTTGCTTGCCACATCCTCGACTTCTCTCCGAACTAAGACGATTTCCCAACCATGCTACCCAAGCTCAGCAACTAGTGCGCATATTTGGCTCTACACACTACTGTGAACAGTTGCTCTCGAAAATGAAGCATGCCAAGAGTACTCTGCATTTCCAACTGTCAAATCATTACTTACCTGATGTGCTCCTTCTATTAACCTCTTCATCTAACCCTGATATTGCATATTTTGTGAGTGCAAGCAACATCAAGCAATCAAACAATCTGCGTTGGAAGTGTAACAAGCTTTGTCAATGCTATTTTTTATTCCGATAACCATTAGCGTAATGGTTACCGTAAACATTTTTAGACAACCTTTAGAAATTTAGAAAACTTTTTTTTTTATCGTGATATTATTTACGAGGCTTATCAGTGCTGCCCTACACCCTTCGAGATGTAGCTCTTCACCCAACTTTCAAAATTTTCTCTTTGCCTCGGGCGGAAAAGTTTGAGGAACTTTGATTTAATACGTCTGGAGAATGAGGCATACAGAGAAGATGAACTTTCTATCAACTGTCTGCTCGTCTAGTTTGCTAACGATTACACCATGTGAAGTTCCTAGAAAACAATTCAAATGTTGTTTACGTACGAATATGTTTTTTACAGTTTTCATTTTTAAAATGTTATTATTTTGAAAAGAGTTTACGAGGGTCGTTCAAAAAGTTCTAAGTTTCATCCAGATTTTAGATTTTTCCCACAACTTTCACTTTTGTATGGACTTTACCGACTCAGAAATTAACACAGAAATCTTGATAAGTTTTTCTAGTTTCATAAGAAGGGATAGTCTTTTGCCACTAAAAAAATGTTTGGCTATGGCTCTCCTGAGGCTTGGGACTTTTTGATCGACCCTCATAAATTTAAATAATAAAATTAGTAAAGAAATGAAATTTGTTTTGTCTGGTATATTGACAATGTAATAATGCGCTCGTGGTGTAATGGTTATTACTGTACAAAATAATCACAACGATCCAAGTTCAAATCCTAGACGAGGCTGTTTTCATTTCACATGGAGATAATACCTTTGGGAAAGATATTAATCCCACTATTCTCGTTTCATCTATGGGTAAATAGTCGGGCAAACTGGACTCTTTAACCTTGGTATGGAAACTGGTCTCTGAGAAAGAAAACATTGAATTCAAACCTGTTAAATCTCACTTAAAAAATTGACCTTATTTTACATCCTGCTCGTACGTAGGTGTTAGTAAATATATATACGAACAATATAATAATGATTTTCGCCCTTTGGAGTAAAAAATGACAATGATATCGTTGTCCTTTGATGGTAGGTAACAATGGGTCTGGAGAAAACTGATGAGGTCAATCCTAGCCCCGAAGGCTCGTTCACATTTAGTGCGTATGTAGGTGCCCACTGCAGTGGACGTGGATGTAGTTCGAGCCTTGCACGCGGCTCGCTTCTTCTGCGCTTATGCGGTCATTTTGTCTCTGCTGGACGGATGCCTCGAATGAAATTGGTTCGCCATACTGGACAGTCAGGGTTTTAGGAAAACTTTTAGGCGGTCTTTGAAGCATATATTTTGCCTCCTAAGTGAGTGTTCGGGAGAGTAGAGTTTATCTAAATATTTTGACAACACACGTGAAATTTTTGTGAAAAATGTATTTAGTTTGTAATGCATGTAAAAAAAAAGAATAGTTGAATATATTAATGCTTCTAGCAACTTCAATAGTTTTTAATTTCTTTCAGATATTTGATAAAAAAACAAAATATTGGAATATCTATAGAAACTGAGTCGGCACAGTATTTTTTCTTATTTGCAAAACATCAATAGATGAATCAATAGATAAATAGGTAAATAGAAGAAAAAGATTTAAAAGATTTAAAAAATAAAAACTCAGGAAACTTGTACAAACCTAATTGTGGTTAAAGGAATGTTTTTTCTTCGTATTTTGATACTTGGATGGATCTATCTATCTATCTCTCTATCTATCTATCTATCTCAGTCTATTCATATCTATCTATCTATCTATCTATCTCAGTCTATTCATATCTATCTATCTATCTATCTATCTATCTATCTATCTCAGTCTGTTCTTATCTATCTATCTATCTATCTGTTTCCTTTAACTCCCTTTCTGTCTTCCTTCATTTCTTTCATAACTCTAAACCAGAGGATACGGGATTGCTGAATTGCATTATTGCTTCGTCTCTTTCTCTATCCTTTCCCTTTCTTTCTTTCTTTCTTTCTTTCTTTCTTTCTTTCATAAACAAAAAGCTTGAACTTTTTCTTCCCTTCCATTTCTCACAATCAAAAAGGATATATATATATATATATAATATATATATATATATATATATATATATGTGTGTGTGTGTGTGTGTGTGTGTGTGTGTGTGTGTGTGTGTGTTGTGATACAACGAAACAGTCTCTCCGTGGACGACAATATATATATATATATATATAGATAGATAGATAGATAGATAGATAGATAGTTAGATAGATACAGATAGATACAGAGATAGATATCTCAGTCCCTTAATATCTATCTATCTATCTATCTATCTATCTATCTATCTATCTACAAAGCTTAAAAGGAATATATACAAGGGGAAAAGAAGGTTGCCTTTCTTTCAACCTACGTTGCTTTTTCGCTTCTTTAACCAGACACTGATTACGAACAAATATGTTTTCCGGATTTTTCACCGTCAACATTTTAAAAGAAACAAGAACTTTTCTTCTTCTACATTTTAACAAGAACCAAGTAACCCTTATTTTTATTTATTTATTTTTAATGGATTGATGAAATAGGCCCTAAAAAATTCCCACAATTTATTCACAGGAACAAGTTCACTGTGTGTATTGATAACAGTGTCCACCTCTTTCAACCTAGGAGATTCTTCAAGAGGATCCAACTGCTCAGATCTGACAGTTTCTAGTCGGGAGTTAATAAAATGATGTACGCCTGGCAAGACATCAATAGCCGACTCTATTCTGACGGAGAGGAGATGGAATAGCGTCGCTCCTGATAATATGGCCGTCTAATCGCTTAACACTGTCACGTGTCAAGTATAATGGTCGTCGATCCATGACCCATGACCTGTCAAGTCCGGGTTGGGTCGGGTAGTCTTTCCCATGAACCAAGAGATGTTGCTCCCCCCTATATTCTCTCTATTTTCTGCTTATTTTGTCGCAGACGAAACAGCCTTACTTTTTGGTGAGTTTTTATTACTTGTTCATGTCTCTTCTGTGTAGGGGTTATTGGTTGTGGCAGGTTTGTAGATTCTGATGAGGGTGATTAGCTGGTTGCTAGGAGAAAATCTGCCTCAGGGCAATCCCGCTCAAGTTGATGACAAGTTAGAAAGAAAGAAAGAAAGAAAGAAAGAAAGAAAGAAAGAAATTATGAGACGAAAAGAAAAAAGAACGAAAAAGAGAAAGAAAAATTAAAGAAAGAAAGAAAGAAACTTACAAACAAACAAATGGAGCAACGGTGAAAGAAAAAAAAGAAAGACAAGAAACTAAAAAGAAAGATTGAAGGGTTTAAAATGGAACAAAATTACATTGAAAGAACCGGAAAAAGAGAAAGAAAAGCGGTGAAGACAAAGGAACGAACGAAATAGAAACGAACGAAGGAAAGAGAAGAAAAAAAACAAGGAAGAAAAAAGAAAGCAAGAATACTTAAAGATCCAAAGGAAAGAAAGAAGAAGAGAAGGAACGAGAGATAAAAAGAAAATATGTAAAAAAAGAGACAAGTTAGAAATGAAGGTAGAAAAAGAAAAGAAAGAAGAAGTGATAAAGGAAGAAAAAAGAAAAACAAAATAGAAAGGAAAGAATAAAATAAAACCAAAGCAGAAAAGAGAAACTACTTAAATGAAAGTAAGAAAAATTATAGTCAAGATTCTGAAAGAAGAAGAAGAAGAAGAAGAAGAAGAAGAAGAAGAAGAAGAAGAAGAAGAAGAAGAAGAAGAAGAAGAATTGTTAGAGAAGAAAAACATGAAGAAGAAGAATAGTCAGAGAAGAAGAAGAAGAAGAAGAAGAAGAAGAAGAAGAAGAAGAAGAAGAAGAAGAAGAAGAAGAAGAAATGTAAGATAAAGCAAAATTACTGTGGAAGAACCGAAAAAGTGCAAGGAAATTAGTAAAGATGAAGGAAGGAAAGAAGGAGAAACGCTGGAAGAAAAGAGGAAGGAAAGAACAAAGGAAGGAAAAAAGAAGAAGAAAAGAATCAAGAAAAGAGAAATAAAATAACAAAGGAAGAAAATAAGGAGAGTCAAAGGATGAATACATAAAGAGATATAAGAAAGAAAGAAGGAAGGAAGGAGAGACAAAGGATGAATACATAAAGAGATATTAGAAAGAAAGAAGGAAGGAAGGAAGGAAGGAAGGAAGGAAATAAGGAGAGACAAAGGATGAATACATAAAGAGATATAAGAAAGAAAGAAGGAAGGAAAGAAGGAAGGAAGTAAATAAGGAGAGACAAAGGATGAATACATAAAGAGATAGAAGAAAGAAAGAAGGAAGGAAGGAAGGAAGGAAGGAAATAAGGAGAGACAAAGGATGAATATATAAAGAGATATAGGAAGGAAGGAAGGAAGGAAATGATGAGAGGCAAAGGATGAATACATAAAGAGATATAAGAAAGAAGGAAGTAAGGAAGGAAATAAGGAGAGACAAAGGATGAATACATAAAGAGATATAAGAAAGAAAGAAGGAAGGAAGGAAGGAAATAAGGAGAGACAAGGGATGAATACATAAAGAGATATAAGAAAGAAAGAAGGAAGGAAGGAAGGAAATAAGGAGAGACAAAGGATGAATACATAAAGAGATATAAGAAAGAAAGAAGGAAGGAAGGAAGGAGTAACAAATTAAGAAAGAAGGAAAACAACGATAGAAACAGTGATAAAAGAAAGAAAAAAAGATGCTTTGGTTTCTTTATCTTACTGCCATATCAGTCTTCGTGAATTATTTAATGCCAAAGACATACTTTGAAAAGGATAGCAGTGGTACTATTTAACCCATAGTTGAAGGGATAAGGGTTTGCATACTTTTCCCAAAAGTATTTGTTCAAAAGTGAACGCAATAGTGTTACTGGAGCTCGAACTTGCTTACTACAGTGTAGCAATTTAACATTTTAGCCACGGCGATTCCCCAGAAAGAAAAATGAGTAACTGATTAAACAAAAAAAAAAAAAAAAAATACATGTGAAGGAAAGAAGAGGGAAAAGACAGAAGAGACAAAAGAAGAATAGAAAAAAGGTGAGACAAGAGAAGACAGGATGAAGCACACACAAAAGAATAAAGAAGTAATAATGAAAAGAAGGAAGGAAAGAAGGAGGGGAAATATGTATCCTTTTCGCTTGTTATTTTATTACTTTTTATTAGCTTTTTACAATTTCTAATCATCTTCATCCAAGTGTTTGAAGCACAAATACAAATGCTTCACCGAACGATAACCCGGAAGCTATTGTCTCACATTTTTTTCCATTAGGGGTGAGACCAGGGGTCACAGTGTGGGTGGAAGGGTCATAAAATAAAAATAGTCTATAAGTGAGTACCCTAGGAATTAAGTGAGTACCCTAGGAGACTCAAGTAATCTAATAAATAGAATTCTTTCTTGGGTGGGGGAAGAAGGATTTTCTCTCTTCCTCCCTGTAGACTTTAGGTGCGTGTGGTTTTTTGTTTTTTGTTTTTTCTTTCTTTTTGCTTTTTCAACTTTATTCTTTTGTTCAAAAATTCTTTCTTTCTTTCTTTCTTTCTTTCTTTCTTCCCTCCTTTCTTGCCCAGTCGGCTGGGGCTGTAGAATACACCGACTGCTTCTCTGCAGAGCGGTAAGACCCTCCCAACGATTGTCACTGGATATGACACTAAACAATCTGATAGTGAGGTTCCACTAATGCTGGAGCTTTTGGGAATGTGGGATACCCCTTCATTGCCATCGCTCCGAAGACCACTCTAGCCCGGACATGTAGCATCTGAAAGGGTCCTATCTATGGGTCAAATAGAACTTAACTGTGTATGTATGCCAAACTGAATTGTTTGAAATTGAACTGTTTATACAGGGTGGAACGATAAAATTGTCACCCTAGAAAAGACGACATGATTCCATTTCTGTTTAATGAAAACTGTTTTTTTTTTTTTGCTTTGCAGACCATCTACTTGCTGGCCAGTTGTGTACAAATCCAAAGAGCGATAGGAACCTTCTATCATGTCTGAAAGTGACACAATGTTCAATGAGCGAGATCGGAGATGCGCTGCTGTTCAACACATGCTCTCTACCGATCCAAGTTATGACAACAGGACCATTGCCAGCACCCTCAAAATGCAAATCTGGACGGTTCAACGGGCACAGGGTGATGAAAACAAAGTTTGCGGCTACGGTTATGGTCTTTGGTGTGGTTTCAAGACAGGGCCACATCATGCCACCTCACATCTTCGAAGTCGGCTTGACAGTCAACACCAAAGTGTACCTGGATGTACTGAAGAGTGTGATGATCCCCCGGTGCAATCAGGTGGCCGGTGGCAGACCCTGGGTGTGGCAGCTGGACTCGGCGCCGGCCCACAAGTCCAAAGAGACCCAGGCTTGGCTTCAGAAGGAGTGCTACGACTATGTACCCTTCTCTCACTGGCCCCCCTCCACCCCGACCTGAACCCACTGGACTACTTCGTTCGGTCATACGTCGAGAACATCACCAACGTGACCTCCCACAACACCAAAGCCAGCCTGATTGCCGCCATCCGCCGAGTATTCGCCGAGCTCCCGCCGGCGCTTGTGGAAAAGGCTTGCTCTCGGTTCCGGATCCGTATCCAGGCGGTGATTGAGACTGAAGGCGGCTACATTGAATAGATGTCAGCTCTACTACATAATCAATTTACCTGAATTGATTTTTTCAATAAAATCTTTAAAATAAAGCTGTAGTGTTGTTTTCTTTAGGACGACAATTTTATCGTTTCACCCAGTATGTATAAAAATGGATTTGACATTAATAATTTGCAATGGTTGATGTGCCATAAAATCAAACAAAACCTAACTATTTCTTTCTTTCTTTCTTTCTTCCACTTTTCTTTCTTTCTTTCTTTCTTCCACTTTTCTTTCTTTCTTTCTTTCTTCCACTTTTCTTTGTATCTCTTTCTTCTTTGTGTGCGTACGTGTATATCTATACACTCTGTGTGTATTTGCGTGTGTGCACTAATTCATTCAATCTTATGTAAAAAAATTATTTAATATTTTCTTTGTTTAGTCACTCATCCCGTCCAAATTCTCATTTTTCTTTTTCATTTTTTCTTCTTGAAATTTCACTACTTATTTAACCTTCTTCTTTTCCTTAGTTTCCTTCTTCACATATGAGAGGATGATTCAATAAATCAGCAACCTGAAATAATACTTATCACCTGGATTTTAAGATGAACATTTCCACTTAACTGTGTATTAATACTCACCCCTGAATAAAGTATCTTTAAAAGGAATGAGATTGTGTTGAAAAATAAATATATATGTATTTACCTGACCACTCTTCCACGATCAGGAGGCAACATGAAGTCGATTTTTAAGAAGAGAATAGCTAATTTGAATTTAGTTTTCCTTCTCTTTGACCGGTTGTCATATCAAAGCTAAAAAGCCCAGCTTGCCCGACTATTTATCCATAGGTGGAGGGTGGAGCAGAAGAGATGGATTCAAAAAGGCTTTTTTCATTACTAATTGTAAAGTTCTTCATATATTTAGATATATCCTCACACACACACACACACACATATATATGTATATATGATTGTGCACACCACTTGAAACTTCGAGTGTTCATGATTTAATATTTTTTAGCTTTTTTCTACTAACACCGTCTTTTTTAAAAATCTTGACAGTTGCACAACGTTAATTAACTCTTCAATTAACTCTTCAACGGCCAATGTCAATTTCGTTTCTAACATGCAAAAACAAAAACAAACAAAAACAAACAAATAAAACTACAAATATATAAAAAGCCAGTTCAAATCATACTTAAAATGGCTTGAGACAATGAAAGTTAACCCAATTTAAATTCTATAAAAACATTGTACAATTTTTCAAAATGTCTGGAAAAACACTCGAAAGCGGTGGAAAGTCTTTTTTTGGACGATTCTTGTATTTATTTCATACGGATTTACGTTCCCTTATTCATCAACAAAAACTTTTAAAAGCTTTTAAAAAATCGTACAGTCTTCCTTTTCAGAGTCAGAATATATATATATATATATATATATATATATATATATATATATATATATATATTGGTGTGAGGGGATCTTATTCCTCTGTCGGGGATGCAGTTGGAATATTCTAGACTCAGCCAAATGAGTGACCGAATGATTTGAGAAATATGGAATCTTGTCCACTGCTCAATGCAGATGATTTGAAACAAGACAATCTGTTTTCTTTACTCGTTCAGATTTGAGAGGAAGAGAAAAAGAAAATAGACGGTCTTGTTTCGAATCATCTGCATTGAGCAGTGGACAAGATTCCATTTTTTTCAAATGATAACAACTTCAAAAGTTGTTATAAATTTTCTTTACCCCCGCCCACTCGATGACAGATTGTTCGAAAGATTTTGCTCTTAATATTGCACTAATCTAAGTTCGGACTGCCTTGGAATGATAACCAGGTTACGAGAAGTAAAAACTGAATCAAAACTAACTGCAACCAGCTTCAAAATTGAGTTTCTTACACGTTCTGCTTACGATAGATGTCATCATCATCATCAAGACGTGCCACCAGCACGGATATCCTTGACCATCTCTCGCCACTTTTCCCTATCGTTCATCACCTCCGGCAGGTCTTCTGGATTACATCCTGTGTCCTCACATAGCTGCTGTATGTAAGTTCGGGCTGGTCGTCCTGCTTTTGCTTGGCCATATGTGGGGGTCCATAGTAGTACGTCCCTTACGAGCTCGTCTTTGCTTCTCCAGCAGTGTCCGGCGTGTCTGGCTCGTCTGACCTGTATAATTTTCGTGGTGGGAGGTAGGTGGCCGTACAGTTGGCGTCTCGTGGGGTGTTGTCGCCAGGACTTGTTCAGTATTGCTCTCAACATTCTTGTGTAGTTGCCGTCAAGGTCACTTTCTTAAGCAGAGTTTAAAAAATTTGAATCAGAGTTTTCCTTCTCCTAGACTGGTTACCATCCAAGGTTAAAGAGCCCAGTCTGCCCTACAATTCACAAATAGTTGGGAGAGAATAGTTGGATTTATACCTTTCCCATGGGTATTAGCGCTATGTAAAATGCAAACAGTCTCGTCCAGGAAATAAACTCGGGTCATCGTGTCTATTTTTACGACGATAACCATTACACTACTGACACTACCTCACACCAAAAATACCTCTTACAAACAATATATAAAATAAAAGTTGGCTTCCGTTGTCGAGGGTGACCCGGAAAGCTCCTTTTTCATTAGCTACTACTGTGAGGTGTAAGGAAGGGTGCTACTCCTTTCCTTGGATTGCTCAGCTTTACCCTTGATCTGTTCCTTATAATGCTGAGTGTTTAGCAAGGCGGTATCAAGTACCATTTTTTGAGTCATTTCTCCCGAGCCATTGATGAACACTCTATTTACTAGGCAAATAGGCCTTTGTAAAATATTTGCATTAAAAATAGTTACTTGAATCTATTCTAGTTTAAAAATGATTATTATTTACTTGAAACCAGACAACATCACGCAAAAAGAAAAAAATATAAAAGGAAAACTGATTAGATACCAAATATACCAATGAATGAATCCATCTATTCTCGCACTAGCTATTGGGAAATAGTAGAACTCTTTAACCTTGGTAGGGCAACGAGTCTAGGAGAAGGAAAATTGATTCAAATATGTTAAACTCTGCTTAAGAAATTGACCTTGTGTCCCACGCTGCTTATAGATGAGAACGGTTCATAAATGCATACACTTATATTATTTCAAGTATTTCCGGCTGTTCTCGTCTACCCCTTATCCCTTCGAGCTATGAAGTGAATAGTATCACTACTGCTCTTATACAAGAATGGCTTTGACATTAAATAACCCACCAGTCTAATAGAAGCAAGACTCGAAATCTAAACCAATAGTAAGTAAAGTTGGCGACCGTAGTCGAGGGAGACCAGAAGGCTCCCTTTTCAATAGCTACTACACCGAGGTGTAGAGGAGGGCGCTACTCCTTTCCTAGGATTGCTCCACTTTACCCTTGATACGTACCTTATATTGCTGAGTGTTAAGCAAGGAGGTATCAAGTACCATTTTTGAGTCTTTGGTATGACGCGACCTCGGATTGAAGCCAGGTCTCCCTAACCATTAGCGAACACTCTACCCTCTAGGCTAATAAGTACTCCTCTTAAGATTGTCTTTATGCCACATTCTGCTCATTGCAGTTGGGTAAATACATACTCTAACCTAGAATAATATTTCCTTTATTCGTAAATTTAAATTTGACTATAGCTTAACACTTGTACCCGGTCATGGTTAACGGAATTAAAACAATTACCGGAGTATATTAAATAAAGGGTTCGACTCTAGGTTCTGTGGAGATTCTTGAGTTTGACATGAAACACCAGAAGAATGCCGAAGTTGAAGTTATAACAATCAATACGAAGAAAATCGTCCGAATATTCTAAATGATAAAAACTATCAGACTTCATGTCAGAAATTTAGACAAATTTAAGTTTGATTTATTTGTTTAATGGCATACCAACCTTCGTGGGATATTCAATACCTGAGACATCCTTGTAGGAGAACAACAGTGATACTGTTTAACCCATAACTAGAGAATAAGGGAGTTCAATGCCTTTCCAAAGTGGATTAATCCAAAAATGAACGTAATGGCACGAGTGGAGTTCGAACTCGCTTATATCAAGGCTGCAATCCAGCAATTTTGCCAATGCAGTATGGGGACATTCCTTTATTCGTAAATTTTTTAAAAGAATCTTTTAGAATAATTCATACATTGTTCTTTGGTATTTTTTGTTGTTGTCTTTTTTACTAAACAACCATGAAAGAAGAGCTGCTGCCCAAATATATATACTCTTATCAATTTGAATGCACCTCTTTACGCATTTATATACTTGCACGTAGACATGCCATTCATGGGGACATTAATCTATTTTGCACTTATTTCTCTTACACATTTATCAGGGGGCGTTTTGTTGAGACCAACCATAACAGTTAAAACTAATCGAATGGAAACATCAGGCAGATGTCAACATGGCAGGTTTAAAATTTCAAGAACTCTTTCTATTCTCTTCGTTTTATTGAATTATTTCTCTGTTTTTCTCGCCCACTCACTCGGTTCCTTCAATGAGCTTTTGAAGAGTCAGCAACGAATTCCAGTACAGAATCGGGTACACAGCAATATCAACCTATTAGGCGTTTCCTAAGGAAGACCATGAGGGTCCTTAAACAGTTTTTGTATGAGCAAATAATAGTCAATGGGACAAAACTCCAGTAGCGTCCCAAAACGAAATGAATGATAAATTAATTGATAATAACAGCATCCCAACACGTCTACAGTTATTTTATTACCTAGAGATTAGGGAATCGAGTTTATGGTACGTTTATATTTATATGTTTTGTGTAGTTGATTCTTGAGAGGTTTTTCACACAGTTATATGATATCAAGTATTCTTATCAAATACAAATAATTTATACACGGTTATATGATACCAAGTATTCTTATCAAATACAAATAATTTACACACGATTATATGATATCAAGTATTCTTTTCAAATACAAATAATTTACACACGGTTATATGAAATCAAGTATTCTTATCAAATACAAATAATTTACACACGGTCTTATGATATCAAGTATTCTTATTAAATACAAATAATATACACACAGTTGTATGATATCAAGTATTCTTATCACATACAAATAATTTACACACGGTCATATGATATCAAGTATTCTTATCAAATACAAATAATTTACACACACTTATATGATATCAAGTATTCTTATTCAATAATACGTCCTTATTTTTCAGCTATGTGTTGAATAATATCATTATTGTTCTTTTACAAGGATGGATTTGGCATTGAATAAGCCACGAAGGTTGATATGCCATTAAAAAAAACAAATAATATGTACTCACTTGAATTGTTTGAAGTATTCATATCTAATACTAATAATTATATGGTTTCAAGTAATTGTTTCTATTGAATAACAGTAATTTGTTTGCACACTGTTATTCGGTTTCAAGTAACTGATAATAAACCTGAGTAAACAACTATAAGTGACTATTTTAAATACAAATACTATAATGCACCTCTGCATAAGAGTAAGACCTCACAACTAGGCAACTTGTAGGCCACGTGTTAACACCTGTAATGTTTGACGACGAGATCCTGGATGCTTGGCAGTCAGTGATCTGGCAGTTAAAGTGGTCATGTGACCTTCGACACTCTACATTGGCCCTTACAGGGTTAGATGTGCAGTTGGAGTAGCCAGATCCAATCAATCGGGGTATATATATATATATATATATATATATATATATATATATATATATATATATATATATATATATATATAAGTAAACGATATACACTGCAACGGCACAGACGCCCTTCTTCTTACAAAGTAGTAATGTACATACAAAAGTTACATCACTTTTGTATTAGATCCTCCCCTGATGATGGCCCAAAGTACTTGGGAAATAAACAATTATGGAAGATACATCAACCAATTCCCGCCGAATATTATAAAATCAATACGGCAATATGAAAGGATCAACAAGAAAATATGTAGACAAAAGATGTCTGTTATGTTCAACGAAATTTGTATTAATGAAGAAATGCTGCCAATATATATATAACAGGGTTTTGGGAAAAACGACTCAAAAGGATTGATATTAAATAAAACACCAACCAACATAATACAAATAATTTACAATTTATGGCATTCCTAACTAATACAATTAATCTTTAAATAGATTTATTTGTCTCATAGATTAGACTCTACCAGGTACTACCACTCCAGGTCAGAGTGGACCGGGGAGTAATAGCAATGAAGGGATACTTCACACTTCCAAGATCTCCAGAACTGGAGCCTATCCATTAGATGCAATTTAGTGTCATACCCAAGACACATTCTTTTGAGGGAAGTCTTACTCCTCTGCAGAAGACACAGCATATTACAAGCTTCGTTAACAGGGCACACAGAAGCCACCAGTATAAACAATCAAACGGTTCACATCTTTAACTGCAGTGTTGGACACTAATAAGAAGTGCGCGACGAAAGTGCCTTATAAAAATCTCTTGCATATCTCCTCATCATTATCATCAAGTCATGCAGATGGCACAGGTTTCTTTCACTCTCTCCTGCCTTCCTTTCCTATTGTTTATTGCTCTTAACAAATCCTCAAGAAAACATCCAGTTTACGCATAGAGCTGATAAGTGTAAGTTTTTGATCGTCAGTCAACACTGGGAAGTCCATACGTCGGAATCAACAGGAGAACGTTGCTTATGAGTTAATTCCTGTTACGAGCAGTTACCAGCATATCTTCTTCTTCTTGTTTGGTTTGTGCAATGGGCCAAGTGGCCGTACAGCTACTGTATTGCAGGGTGCTGCTTTGAAAATGTCTTTATGATAATACGTGTTATTCTCTGGCCTTTTCTTCTGGAGATTCTTTAAAGTCCAGGTGCTGCAGTCATACAATAGACACGGCAACTAATAGCAGGAATTCCCGTTTTATTCTCTCAAAGAGGGCATATATATATAACTTCAATTATTCCTTTCTCAGAGATTCTTGTAATTTCTATTACATCACAAAGTAGAATTTGGGGAAGTTGAACGTTAGGAAGATTGTTGAAATTCATTGATTAATAAATCACGCAAGAAGATCTGGACTTTTTTTTTCTTTCAATGTCATTTTGGTCTCATGTTGTTTTCTGCATTGTGTTATTTGTTTCATTTTATTGCTTCGTTCGACGAAGTTCATTTCAGTCTTCTTTTCTTTCAACGTAATCCAGAAGGTTGCATCAACAATTTTAGGAGTTTTCTTCTTTACTTCTTTTATTCATTTTGACTTGGAAAATTATTCTTAAAGGATTTATCTATATACAGAACAAGCAATTCATTCACACTGGGTGATTGACATTTATCTATTTGGTAAATAAGTACTTATGAATATAAAAGGTTGAGAAAGAAGAAGAAGAAGAAGAAGAAGAAGAAGAAGAAGAAGAAGAAGAAGAAGAAGAAGAAGCGTTGATACGGAGAAGCAAAAGTAAAGAATAAAGATAAGATAAAGAAAAAGAAAGGAAGAAGGGTGATAAGACATGCAAACAAAAAGAGAAAACAGGGAATGATATTGAAAAAACAAACAAACAAACAAATGAACGAGCAGACAAAAAAATAGTGAAAGAAAAAATGAAACAAATTTGGAAGTGCTTTGAAAGAAAGAAAGAAAGAAAGATGGAGGAAAGGTAACAGAAAGAAAGAAACAATGAATGAAGCAAAGAAGTAAAGAAGGAAAGAAAATGTCATAAAAGAAACATTAATAAATACTTTCAAAGAAAGAAAGAAAAAAAGAAAGAAAGAAAGAGAAAAAGTAAAGAAACAAACAAACAAACAAACAAAAATAAACTAACACATGAACGAGCAAACAAAAATATAGTGAAAGAAAAAAATGAAAGAAAGAAGAAATAACAGATGTGGAAGTGCTTTGAAAGAAAGAAAGAAAGAAAGAAAGAAAGAAAGAAAGAAAGGAAGATGGAGAAAAGGTAAAAGAAAGAAAGAAACAATGAATGAAGCAAAGAAGGAAAGAAGATGTCATAAAAGAAATATTTAAAAACGCTATCAAAGAAAGAAAGGAAGAAAGAAAGAAAAAAACTTAATATGATATTGTTTTCAAGTTCACAAGGTACCTTATAATTCCGTTTCTATAACTGTTAATGAGACAACGCACACACACACACACACACACACACGACACCACCACCACCACCCTCACTCTCACAGACACACACACACACACACACTCTCATATATATATATATATATATATATATATATATATATATATATATATATATCCAGCAATATAAAATCCTATAAAAAATGCATGTTTTATTTATTCCCGGGACGATTTGATAAAGTCTACTAACTTTAAATACTTTTTGGTTTATTTTCTCAACTTTATATTTACCCTTTTGACGACTCTATTCATTGACTACTTGACAGTGTATCCTATAGCCTTATTTGCATAATGGATTTTTCTTTAAATCTATTCACACACAACGTATAAAAGTCTCAAATTACACAAGCGTAAAAGAAAGATGTTTTCAGTTCAGGAAACGCAATTCTTTTTCTGGATTATTTTACAGGTTATGTTTCGTTCTAGTAGCGCTGATCAACAAAAATACATCAAGTAGAAGAAAAAAGTAAGAGAGAAAAAAGAAAGAAAGAAAGAAAGAAACTTATTAAATCGAAATCGCGTATCAGAAAACGTACTGGAGGTATCATAGCTACGGCATTTGGTACAGTGATTGTGTCAAACATTTTTTATATGATTAATGCACCTACCGCAAAATTACATCAAATAAAAGATTATTGTAGATAAAAAGTACTGGAAGACCTTCTCTCAGCTGTAAGCTTCGTTCATCTTTGGACTCTCGTCGCCACTTCTCTTTTCACTGCAGTGCTGGTTTTCTGTCACTGCAAGACTTGTTTTTTGTTAGTGCAAGGCTCATTTTCTGTCTTTGCAAGATGTGTTTTCTGTAACTGCAAGACTTGTTTTCTGTCACTTGAAGATATAATTCCAGTACTCTCTCGATTCAATATTCTTTTCTTATTCTGAATATTTGATATACGTCGCAATTATAAGCGGCGTTTCCTTCTCATGGAGTTTCTTATGATTACATTTTCCAAACCATACACAGCCCAGATTTTCATTTTTTAAAAGTTACAATCATATCCATTGTTTCGACCATAGTTATATCAGTAACCCGTTAGCAATTTTCTGTGACTCAATAAATAATTTCTCTTAGAGATATAATAAATAATAATCTTCCATTCAGAGTAAGTATGTTTGTTGGGTACTTTATCGGAAGTTACATAACAGTCCCAGAAGCCGGCGTTTTTACAGATGTTCTTTGAATTATAGAGATGTGTCTCGGACTCAGCCAGTGAACGGTTAAGCCACGTAGTTATTTTACTTTCCTCTGTAGAGGGACATGTTGTCTGGTGGATATTTTTGGTCCCCCAATTTGTTGTGTTATTTTGTTGGTATTTATGTTATTATTTCCCCCACCATTTAAGTTTGGTTTATATATGGAAAAGGCAAACGAAGTAAAGATGTGTAAAACGACGCGCACAAAAAGAACATATATAACAAAGCAGTACAAACAAATTCAAATTTATATATCAACAATACATGCAATGAAACATTTCAAAACATTAGTGTTCTAATACTGTTCGTTAGATATTTCTCTCTGTGTGTGTATGTGTGTGTGTAGCAAACACTGATACTACAAAAAAGGACTGTTTAACAAAAGTGTCCTATGCGTGTTGACTAAGTATTTCTACTGTTTGTTTCTTTCTGTAGTTTGACGAAATTTCTGTGTTCGAGGCTGTAAAAAGTCTCACCGAAAAAGTATAACAAGAAAGAGAATGGTTGCATGGCGTATACATTTTCTTAGCGGTTGACTGCTAGAAGTCAAATGTAAAAAGAGGAAGAGTGTGTTGACTCTGTTAGTCGAAATTGATATAGTAAGAGTGTTCTCTCTAGAAGTCACACTAGAAAGAGTGTGTTGACCCTGAAAGTGAAAATGTGAAAGAAAGAGTTGTGTTGGAAGATGAGAGTATTTATACACAATCCTTGACATGTAGTAGGCTCCAAAAACGCAGGACAAAATTAAAGTTGCGGACGTCGTTGTGAGCACTAAGCACGTGGTTTTCCTGGCCAATAGGTTCCCGAGACTGATTGTTTACCGACGTCTGCCATCTTTGTTTCGGGAACAAGTGGCATAACGGACATTTTAAAATATAGGAGTGTAAATCTTATACCCTCATTGAATAAGCTTTTTTACATTTTTCTACACGTAATAGTGAATGAAATAATATGTGCATATTTCTAGCCGTTGCCACACGTTTTTGTATTCTTTCTTCTTAATACCATTGGCATGTATATTATGTATATAAAAGGTTAAGTATTCTTATATGAACAAATGCAGGTTTTTTTTGTCTTTGCTTCCGTTGTGTTCAATGTTAGTACATCACAGATATAATAATTGTAATATTGATCCTTGGTGGGTAAGGACTTGACTAAATTTCTTCTTTAGCATCGAGAATACCAATACGGTATTGCTTGTTATTCGTAACAGACTTAAGCAATGGAAAATTACTCTCGTTAGATATGTAGCGACTCAAATCTTTCAATCTGAAAAAAAAAACCCACCTTAAACAATGTACACCTTCGATGACGTAAGGGTTAGCAAATGAGGCTTGTAAATCATTGTTACAGAGTTCGATTTTTACTGGCTCTGCGCAAAAATTATTCAGAGTAAATGACAAAAGCAATATTTTATACATTTTTCACTTGGTGTGGAATCGTTAAAGTGTTCCCATGGCGTAGTGGTTAACGTGCTGCACTGCGACATCATTGTAAGCGAGTTCGAACTCTAGTGGCGTTATTACGTTTGTTTTCCTTTGGAAAGGAATGAACGCTCCAGCTATGGGTTAAATAGTAACATTGCTGTTACTCTACAGGGATGGCTTTGGTGGAAAATTACCCAAGAAGGTTAAGATGCCGTTAAATAAAGAATTAATAAAAACCACAGAATCGTACAGTTTGCCGCTCGAAATCATGGCGATCAATTCACGAACAAAATTTGTTACCGTTGGCACAAATTCTAGCAGACATATCTTTACCACTACATCCGAATCCGTGCTTATTTTTTACTCAAAGGATAATCTTGGTTTGGAGACTTTCGTCGTCGGCGATCTAAATCTAAAAACTCAAACCCACTTAAGACAAAAACTCAAAACATATTTAGAGTTTTGAGCAGGGCTTCTCATATTTTCTCTTTGTTGTGCCCCTTGAAACCAAATTTTATTTCCATTTACTAAAGATAAATCAATCAAATATCAAATCACAAAACGACTTATTTATAAGTGTTTAATTCAATTTACATAAGAAAAGAATCAGTCAACTATAAATGGAGATGCACCTTTTTATTCCTGAATTATTTTTTGATCAGAAGGATGGGTTTGGTGAGCATTGAGGAGATAAATTTTTGGTTGCAGGTTTGTGAGTTTCAGCTGCAAATCACAACGTTCTATGATCAAAGCATTTCTCTGTTTGCTTAGTAAATAATGCCAATGACAAAACCCAGATTTTACCATACACAAACTTGTAAAATCTAGTGTAATAGACTCAATAGTTGCACAAAGCTTTGGAGTTTTTGATATCTAACAACTGATCTACATGGTCCAGCGATTTTCGTTTTGTTAGAAAGGGATTTATTAATAAGAACTAGTAAACTCACCCCTATGGACACTTATTCTTTCATTCACCCGGCCAAAAAGTTAACCCCGCCAAGTATCTTTCTGGAGCACTTTGAGAAGCCCTGATCTTGAGAGAAAATATTTCAGACCTTTAAAGTAAAAGCTTCATTGTATTTCGAAGAAGGAAAAAATAACGTTTTGATTATACCTTTGAAAAATACATATGATGGTGGTAAGTGATGGAGGGGAACATTTTGGACAATTCAAAAAACAAATTTAAGAAAACTTGAAAAACGAAAATATTAATCAAGAATATTATATATATATATATATATATATATATATATATATATATATATATATATATATATATATATATATATATATATATCCTCTTCTTTTTCTCCATTACATTCCCCCTTTTAATTTACTAGTGGTAACAACTTGAAAAGTGCCAGTCGAAACCGGTCGTTTCCCCCTTTTTTTAATTATAAATATGCCTACAAATTCCCAAAACCTCTATGTCTTCTTGGCCATCAACAAGTTCTTAACCATCAACAATTTGTTTATATATATATATATATATATATATATATATATATATATATATATATATATATATATATATATATGGGGGGGCAGCAGTCCTTAGTTTAAGCAGGTTTGATTAAATAATAAAGACACCGGTTTTCTATATAATTTTGTTTGGACCCTTTCAAGTTTCCGGACGAGTGCTTAGATTGGAGTTAGACGATGAATTTACCGAAATTTCCCTGAGCGCTTTTAGACTCTTCATAGGCCACATTCTAGGAATTTTTTTTTAAATATAAAGAATTTTTTTAAAAAGCTTTTTAAATTGTAAAAAAACATTTTTATATTTGGATACATATCTTTTCTTTATTGTTGTTAATTCGTCTTTTTACAAGACTACATCGATACTTTCAGGTGTCAGTATCGTCGTGAGCTGCAGGATCATGTATTTTAAAATGTGCAGTCCTTTGTTTAAAAAGACAAATTAATAACAATAAAGAAAAAAAAAATGTATCCAAGTATTAAAAATTTTTTTCTCCATTTAAAAAACTTAAAAAGAAACATTCTTTAAATTTTTCCCCTCCCATGATGCCTCATGAAGGGTTCGAAAGCGCTCGGGGATATATCAGTAAATTCATCTGCTAACTCCAACCTAAAATCAAAGCACTTGTCCGGAAACTTAAAAAGGATCCTAATAGAATTATATAGACAATATGTCTTTATTATATATATATATATATATATATATATATATATATATATATATATATATATATATATATATATATATATATATATATATATATATAAAAGCTAAGTTGTTATACATACGTGTCTTTTGTGAAATGATTTCCGTCCCCAGAAATTTTCTTGATGACAAAGGATAGAACCCTCTTATTTGTGAACCTTTATTTACAGACTCTAACCCATAAGCTATACATGACAACACAAGTTCATCGAGCGTTTTTACGGAAGTATTGAAGACAAAAAGTTACTATCAGTTAAACATCGAATCTCTCCTGATCGACGCAGTCAGTTAAGCCAACCAGGATATCTTTTGTAGCTCATATTCAACTAATTATATCGGCAAAAAGGCATAAAGGGTTACTTTTGTGACAAGTGGAAGGCTTTAATAGACTTTTTGTAAAAGACGTTGCTGCCCACGAAGGAAATGTGTCAATTATATCAGCATAAGAATGTCGAAAATAAGTTGAAAAGAAAAAAAGATCCTGTCCTGAGCTTTTTCTAAAGGCTGGAAGTCTTTTCTTTTTCTATTTTCCTTTTCTTCGTTCATCACATTGTTAAATTTTGGAAGCACAGGGTAATTGCTCAGTTAGTTGAACAGTACAGTAGAAATGGTTTGGCATAAATTAAAATTTGCTGTGACTGTCTCGGTATTTCGTGAAAACGTTGCCTTTGTGTTGGGTCAATCTATACGAAGAAAGAAATTATAGGTTTATCACGAACGTATTTCTCTTCATTTTTTTGGACTTATTGTCTGAGGTGGATTTTTACTGGTAAACGCAATGACTGTAATTAACACGAGATAAAAATGTTATTAGTCTGTGTTATTTACTTAATTCATTCTTATTTTTTCCTCCTTTTTCTCCTCTTACTCCTCTGCATCATCATCAGCATCACCATGATTATCAACAACAACAACAATAGATTATTACTATTATTTTACTCTTTCGAGAGTTTTTCCCACCAGTGTTAGCCGATGGTTTCTTTTTGGATTTTTAGTGACAGGAAGTCTCCTCAAGTCTCCAGGACTCTTCTCGGTATTCTGGTCGCTCTTAAAAATGCAGTAGTTTCGATAGTCTCCGCACGTCCTCTTATTTCCAAGTCCTCCTGTCCTTGTATCAATCCTTTGATGACTGTATCAAGAGCACCAATTACAATTGGTATAGACGTCACTTTCATCTTCCACAGTTTTTTCTATTATTTAGCAAGGGCCAGGTATTTATCTTTCTTTTCGCTTTCTTTCAATTCTATTCTGTGGTCTGCCGGGACAGCAAAGTCCACAATTCGGCAACTTCTCTTTCCTTTTTCTTTTTTTTGTTGTTGTTGTTGACTATCGTCGTCTGGCTAAGATTAGGCGGTCCATTTGTATTATTATTATTATTATTATTATTATTATTATTATTATTATTATTATTATTATTATTATTATTCCTTTAGTGTTTTTCACACCAGCGCCCGCTGGTGTTTTTTCACTGGAGTTTGAGTGGCAGCAAGTTTCCTCAAGTCTCCATGACTCTTCTCTGTATTATGGCCGTCTTCTATATTGCTGTCGTTTGGATGGTCTCCATTCGTCCGCCATCTTCCAAGTCCTTCCTTTAATAACCCTTTAGTTCTGTGCCAAAAGCACCAATCACAATTGGTGCAATAGTCAGTTTCATGTTCCACAGCTTTTTCTATTCTCTAGGAAGGCCGAGGTACATATCCTTCTTTTCACATTCTTTCAGTTTTATTCTGTGGTCAGCCGGGTCAGCAAAGTCGACAGTTTTGCAAATTCTCTTTTTTTTTTTTTTGTTGATTATCATAAGGTCTGGTCTTCTGGCCGAGATTAAGTGATCTATGTGTATGTCAAAGTCCCATAGGAGTTACTATTATTATTATTCACTCATTAGAGGTTTTCACATCAGCGTTTGCCGATGGTTTTTCACTGGAGTCTGAGTGACAGCAAGTCTCCTCTCCAGGACTCTTCTCAGTATTCGGGTCGATCTTAATAATACTTTACTTTGAATGGTCTCCATTCGTCCTCTTGTTTCTAAGTCCTCCAGTCCCTTTAATAATCCTTTATTGGCTGTACCAAGAGCACCAATTACAATTGGTATAAACGTCACTTTCATTTTCCACAATTTTTTTTTCAATTCCCTAGCAAGATCAAGGTATTTATCCTTCTTTTCATTTTCTTTATTATTATTTACTCCTCTAGAGTTTTTCATATCAGTATTAGCTGATGGTTTGTCACTGGAGTTTGAGTGACAGCAAGTCTCCTCAAGTCTCCAGGACTCGTCTCAGTATTCTGGCCGTTCCCAGCAATGCTGTCGTTTGGATAGTCTCTACCCGTCCGCCAACTTCCAAATCCTCCAGGCCCTTTAATAATCCTTCAGTTACTGTGCCTAACGCACCAATCACAATTGGCACAATCGTTACTTTCATGTTCCACAGTTTTTTCAATTCTCTAGCAAGGTCGAGGTACTTATCCTTCTTTTCACTTTCCTTCAGATTTATTCTGTGGTCCGCCGGGCAGCAAAGTCAACAATTTTGCAGATTCTCTTTCTTTTGTTGATTATTATGAGGTCTGGTCTTCTGACCGGGATTAGGTGATCCGTTTGTATGTTAAAGTCCCATAGGATTTTATGCCAGTCATTTTCTTGGACAGGCGCCGGGTTGTGCATATACCATTTGTTTGTATGGTCGAATTTAAATTTCCTGCACATTTCTTAGTGGAAACCTCAGAGAAGTTGGTGCGTCTTATTTTCCAGGATGGATTCCGACTTGTGCATATACTATTTGTTTGTATGGTTATATTTAAGCTTCTTGTACAAATCCCAGGGGATCACCTTTCCTACCTAGTCGTGTATTATTATTATTGTAATTATTATTATTTACTCCTTTACGAATTTTTCACATCAGCATTAGCCGATAGGTTCTAACAGGAGTTTGAGAGACAGCTAGTCTCCTCAAGTTCCCAGGACTCTTCTCAATATTCTAGCCTATCTCAATAATACTGTAGTTTGGATGATCTCTATTCATCCTATTATTACCAAGCCCTCCAGTCCTTGTATCAAACCTTTGATGACTTTATCAAGAGCATCAGTTACAACTGATATCAACGTCAATGTCACGTTCCACAGTTTTCTCAATTCTCTAGAAAGGTCGAGGTACTTATCTTTCTTTTTACTTTATTTCTATTATACTATGTGGTCTGCCGGAACAGCAAAGTTCACAATTCGGCAAGTTATCTTTTTTATTTTGTTGATCATTACAATGTCGTCTGGACGAGATGAGGTGATCCATTTGTATCTCAAAATCCCAGAGCAGTTTGTGTGTCTCATTCCCCAGGACAGATTCTAGGTTGTGCATATACCATTTGTTCGTATGATCAAATTTAAGCTTCTTGCACAATTCCCAGTGGATCACTTTACCTACCCACCCATGTCTTGTCTTATACTCATTCTGTGCTAGTTTGTTGCATTCGCAATTTATGTGATTGATCGTTTCGACTCTATCACCACATAACCTGTATCTGCCGTTTTGTTGTGTCTTATCTATTCTTACTATGATATGATTGGTCCTTGTGCTGTATTATTTCACTCCTTGTGAGTTTTTCACAACAGATTTAAATCGTGATCTCTTTGTGACAACAAGTCTCTTCACGTCTCTTCTCAGTATCCTAGCTAATCTTAATACTGCTATACTTTAGATGATCTCAATTCTTCCTCTGATCTCTATTTCCATCAGTTTCTTTTCCAAGCCTTTAAGGACTATACTAAATGAATCAAGCACAACTTGCATCACTGTTACTCGCATACTCCACAGCTTTTTCAGCTTTCGAGTAAAATCCAAGCATTGGTTTATTTTTCGCTTTATTTCACGCTCACTTTGTTGTCCGTTAGCACAGAAAATCCTCTCTTTAATAAATTCTTTTTTTTTTTCTTGTTAACACTAGATCTCGTCTTCTGGCCTAGATTAGGTGATCCATGTATACCCTAAAATCCCGGATAATTCTATACGTCACACTTTCTAGGACAGATTATGGTTTTTGCACCTAACATTTGTCAGTAGTGTTACATGAGATCACAGATTATACATAAAAAAGTGAAAAACTGGTTAAATACCTGGACCTTGCCAGAGAGCTGAAATTACAGAACCTGAAGGTGACAAGGATACCAATCATCGTTGTATACGTCGGAATAATCCGAAAGTATCCGGAAAAGATTACTGATAGAACGGTAACACAACGGGTTCAATGCTCGTCTACCATTACCCTACTCTCATTCACTAGATCATCATCTTTAAGAAACATAAGCCTCTTTTCTCTGTTTCCTCCACCTTAAAATTCTTAACTTCTCTCCCCAATGCGTGAGTTCTAGCATTTCCTCGTTTTGTGTAACCGGTAGGGGGCCAAGAGGCTCTCATCTCCCTTTAAGTCAGACCATTTTCGAAACTTTTATCGTTTTTACTACATTTTTATTGAGTTTTCTGTAGGGGTTACGATTCGAGCTAAAAAGTAGAATAAGGGACAGCGTAGGGGCGACATTAACCCTTGCCAGCCGGTCTAAATGACAGTCCTGTCAGGATCGGTTAACATTCCGAATCTATCAACTGATATCACACCTCTAGATTGATGGCCAGTGTTACGGGAGTGGAGAGTGACACTTGTCGGCGGGACTGGTAGCGAAAGAAGAAGCTTAAAACGAGAGAAAGGGAAAATGTGGCGGTGGGGATACAAAGAGATAAATTAGGTAGCAGTGGTAGGCTCCGTAGAGAGGTAACTTGATTCTCAAATATCTTAAGGATATATTTTATGATTTGCAGTGTCGATTTTTTGATTGACGTTGTTGAGCGGATGAGATTTTGGGGTTGATCCTTTAAATCAGAGCTTTTTAAAGTGGTACATATAGGCTCCTGGTGGTGAATAACATTTCCATGAGGTGAATGTAAGCATAAGAGCCCACAGGGAGGTGAATTTACTACTTGACATTAATAAATCCCTTTATAATAGGAAAATAAAAATCTCTGAATCTTGTCTGGTTGTCAAATATTGTACACGTAATAGAATGCCTGATTAGCAGTCATGGACAATGGTGCTGTGTCATTTATATATGAACCGTTCACAACTTACAGGTCATTTAGATTAAGGAACAATGTTGAAATGGAAGGTGTTCATTTTGTGCAAATTTAGAGGCCTTTCTTAAAAAAAAAGAATTTATTGAAATAGCTTTCGATCTTGAAGGAAAGTCTATGGACATATTTTAAAAGGATTTATTTCTGGATGAACGATAAAACTATTGCAAAATACCCCAACCATTGTACAACTACTGAGTCTATTCTATTAGCTTTTCTTATAAGGTAGAATGTGGGTTTAGTCATGTGCATTATTTACTAAGCAAACAGCGAAGCACTTTGGACGTAAAACGTGTGATCTGTGACTCAAACATACAAACCAGCAACCTAATGTTCGTGATCTCCTCGATGCCCACCTAATTCTTCCATCCCATTAAAAAATGATTTAAGAATAAAAAGAATGCATTGGCATTTATAGTTTACTGATTCTCTTCTCATGTAAGTTGGGTCAAACTTTGGTCGGCCGTGGTGTCAACGGTGCGGATCTAGTCGGGTGTGTCTAATCTCTGGAATACCTCGAGCCTCAGGGAGGCCGTACCCCCAGTTTTTAACTCTTCTCGGAGGAGTTAGGGGAAAGACGACGGGATTCGAGGCATTTTTGGAAATTCCAGGCGCGTTTGAACTACGGCCTGCGCCCAGACCCACCTTAGAAAAGGTCTTGTGCCATACTCGTCCGGTTGGTGGGACGGCAAATACCGTTGTATTAAACACAGGTACATTACTCATGTTTTGTAATTTAATATTTATTTGCTGGAGGAAGAGAAATAAAATAGATGTAGATCTTTTTCCAGACGATTTTTTTCTTGTTTCTTAACCTTCGAATCAATCACTTGGGTACGACTGGAAAACAAGTGGGAGGCATTTCAAGAAATAGGACGCCACAATTGGCCAGATCAAATGACGAATTTTGAATGGGCTTCAAGTAATGGAGTAAGTGTTATATTTATAGAAAATCAGCTGATTTCCATATTAAAAAAGTTAATTCTTGTGTAAAAATACACTCGAAAAGGTTTAATTTGTGTATATATATTTTTGTATTTATTGACCGATTGTTGTATGTTGACCTTCGACCCGGCCAAACATGCCATTCCAAAGACGGCGGAAGTGACACATTCCGATGGCAGTTATGGGAAGAAATCTCGTAGACGGGCTTGGCAGACAATATGGGACTAGGTAAAATCCAATGGTACAGTCATAGACTGATGCATCGGAAGAGAGTGACCTGTGAACTGCATGACAGTTATTTCCGCTGGATGACAATCAAACATACCATTCCAAAAATATTGAGTGGGCGATTGATCTATTATATAACTCGGTGAAGACAGGAAGTCAGTTAGTTTTGGAGACCAGAAGTTGGAGACAAGATGCAGTAGAGAGAAGAGCACCCAGCGGAGAGGGCACCAGGCCTCTGGTTGAGCAGTCCAGGAGAACGAGAACGACACACGGCTATGTCCGGAGGGGCTGGGGAAGTCAGTATGTTGCACGATCAGTTTCTTTGTTTGGGACGCGTCCTTTTTTGATTTTTTTTTTTTTTTTTTTGAGATTTGCTGACGATAATATGTCAATTCCCTTTTAAAAATGTGAAGGATCAAAACCCAAAATGATTTAAGAAATCTTTTCCTTTCTAGATTGTTAAAAACCCATTTTTATAATCAATTAGAATCATAGATAAATCAATCGTTTTTATCAAATTTCAAGCCTATCTTAATCCTATAAATCATCATCATTATATCACACTATCAGCACGCATATCCCTGACCCTCTCTCGCCACCCCTCCGTATCGTCCATTGCTTCCGGTAGGTCTTCAGGGTTACATCCCGTATCGGCACAGAGCTACTGTATGTAGGTTCTAGCTGGTCGTCTTGCCTTTGCTCGTCTATGTGAATGGGTCCACAGGAGTACATCACTTATGAGCTCGTCCCTACTTCTTCAGCAGTGTCTCGCGTGTCTGGTTCGTTTAACTATGATAGTTTTCGTGTGGGTGGTAGGTGGCCGTACAGCTGCTGCTTTGTGGGGTGCTGCCTCCAGGACTTGTTCAATATTGCTCGCAGCATTCTTGTGTAGTTGTCGTCAAGATTTTTCTCCATACGTTTAGTTAGCGTCCATGTATGCATCCATACAGCAGTATCGAAACGACCGCTGCTTGGAAGAAACTACGTTTTATTTTATCGGTCAGGTCTAACTTCCATATGACCAATAGTCTATCGATAGCTGTCCATGCCTTTGCTTGTCGCGTGTTGATGTCTGTCTCAGTTGGTGAGACACTGCTTCCTAGGTAGGGGAACTTGTCTACTAGTTTCAGAGAGCTGCCGTTTAGTGTGGAAATTGATTGAAGTACATATATTCCGTCTTGTGTGCATTGACAGGGAGGCCTATGCCTGCAGTTGCTCGCTCCATACTATGTAGCTGGGTTTCGGCTTGGGCGGGTGCATTTGCCAGAAGCGCTATGTCATCGGCGTAGTCGGCGTCGATAATTGTTTGTGCAGGGTACCTTCTGCTTCTTTCCTTTGTTAGCTTGAAACCGTTTTCTTTGATTTTATCAATAGTTGCTCTAAGCATGTACTCTAGACATATGATAAAGAGGTATTGGACTAATGTGTCTCCTTGCAGTACACCTGCTACTATGTTGAAGTAGTCTATGTCTCCATCCCGGGAATAGACTTTTACTTTTGTGATAGTATAAATAAAGCGACGAAATGGATAAATCTTCCATAGATTATAGATTCTTTTTTTATTTCTACTCAACTTCCGTCTTTATTTCTCTTAAGTTAAAATCTAACATTCCTTTCCTTCAAGTATGTATTTAATTTCAATATCGCGTTATTATTTTTCAAGAACGAAGATGATTTCTTTACTTAGATGGGCTTATACTAACATTATAGTCACGGTCGTTGATACCAAGCTTATCTGGGAGTGACAAATATATTTTTGCACAACATAACGACATACTCACACAAAGATCTTTTACTCACACAAAATATACTATCTAGATTTTTAAATATCACATAGGGCAAAACTTTTATTTGTTTTTGCTGGTCAATATTATTGATCTTACAACAGAATATATAATAAAGTCAATTCTACAAATAGTCAATATTAGATTTTAACAGAAAATGATTACATCCAAGCCTGTTTATTTATGTTATCTAAATTATTTCTTTTTCCTCTTTCTGGTCATACGATTTTCTTTAGTCAATCAGAATGCATTCGCAATTTTAAATCTTTTCTTATTTCATTCAGTTCCCACAGAAACTTAAGACCTTTGATCTCTCGGCTATTAATTACCACTTTCATAGGTGTATAACCTCAAGTCAAACCTTGTTACCAGGTTCTAAACTCAAATTACATTATACTATTTCTGTCGGTCATGTACTCTTTATTTTTTCTGTTGGTGCTGGATTTATTCAACTGATGGTAAGTGATGTCCAAGACGAAGGATGGAGAGCACATGGTCGACACTATAATAAGATAAAAATAGAATAGGAAACAGATGAAGGAAACAAGTTACAAAAAATATGAATAACAAAATTTATTTAACAAATTTCAGAGACGGATTCGATCAGTTTTTGATTTTTATGCATCGGATAAACCACTTACCCATTGTACTAGTCTGGCTTATAACTTAAGTATATGAAATAAGAATATGAAAGGATTTGTCCGATCTCCTACCAGACTAGATATGACACAAGGCCATTTTAATGTAAGCGCCAAGTACGAATCAAGACTCATACATAGCCGTCACAAAAAATACTTGATTTTTCGGCATTCCCCTTTCGGGGTGCCTCAGGTGTCAACCAATAAATTTAGCTCGGCTCAGCAGGTACTGCCAAGAGGAAGATCCTCTGGGATTAATTAATTGATTTTAAATAACTCACCTGGTGCGAACGCCAAGTAAAAACCACATAGAATGATAAATGTTAATAGATGGATAATGTGGTGCCCATGGTGTAATGGTTATCCACGCAGGAAATGGACACGGCGGCATGAGTTCAAACCCTGGACGAGACTGATTGCATTTCACATAGCACTAATACCCTTGGGAAAGGTATGAATCCAATTATTCTCCCTCCAGCTATGAGTAAATAGTAGGACAGACTAGGTTCTTCAGCCTCGGAGAAGGAAAACTCTGAATTCAAACCTGTTAAACTCCACTTAAAAAATTTACCTTGTGTCATATCCTGCCCGAGCGGAGGGGTTGGGTAAATAGGATAATGTGGATACAAAGTATTATTATGGGTCTTCGTGAAAATTTATTGCTATGTGAAAAAATATCGCGCAACTGTTATCAACAAACAATTACAAATCGAAAAAATAACAAAATGATTAATCTGGTAATTTTAAAAGTTATTGTAACTTTGAAAATCATACTTATAAATTTGTGATTGAAGTTTGTTTTTTTATGTTTAATCAGAAGAAACTTAATAAATATGGTATTAAAATGCTTCGAGATAGGGAAGATATTTAGGATTGGTTCCTTTGTTTAATGGCAATCTTCGTAGGTCATTTCATCCAAAAGTAATCTTCGTAGAAAAACAGAAATTGTACTATTTAACCTATTGCTGGTTGAGAGATAAGGGGGTTGGTACCTTTCCCTAGGGTACTACTTCGAAAGTGATCGTAATAACGCGACTGCAGTTCGAACTCACTTACTACGATGTCAGTCCAGAACGTGAGCTACTACGCCTGGGGGGGTTGTCAGGAAGATATTCAGCCGAGTACCCTCTAATCAAGAACAAATATTAGCATTAGTATATCCGTGATATACTAAGACTGAACATAACGGAAGGAAAGTCAAGATAATGATATATATGATATACATAACAATTGTATTTAGAAGAAAGATTACACAAAGATATCTTAACTATAAAAAAGGTTACTTGATGAGATAAAGTAAAACAACTACATGGCTTTACCGTTCCTTGTTAGGATCCAAGACAACGTTTCTCCTATTCAAAGAACAGAACAAAAAGAGCCAAAAATGAATTTCTGTGATTGACATGTGACACCCTACGAGTTCCCCACGGACTTATAAATTATCAAAGGAAAATCACCAAATATAAGTCATCAGTCAAGATAGACTCATCACATATAGACAAAAGATCTGTCAGATACGAGACATTGTTGTTTTACCATGAATTCTCACTGGTTTATTATTCTTGTAATAGTTGTCCATATATGTATTTAAACGTATATTGGGTATGACACTAAACTGTATCTAAGTGGGGGGAGTAAGATCCTGGAAATCTTGGGAGCTTAGAGTACATCTTCATTACCATTACTCCCATATCCACTCTGTTCTAGAGTGGTAGAACCTGTTAGGGTTTCATTTCTGAGTGAAATAAGTCTAGAATTATTTCTATTTGATTGGACAATGTGCAAAAATCTTTTGGTTTGGTTTCATGGCACATCAACCATTGGAGGATGTTAATGTTAAATCCATTTTTAAACATATAAACAGTTTTATTTCAAACAATTCAGTATAGCATAAGTATGCAGTTTAAATGTCAAAACAGTTCTATTTCAAGCAATTCAGTTTAGTTCTATTTGACTCATACATAGGACCCTATCAGGTGCTACCACTCCGGACCAGTGTGGACCTGGGAGGGATGGCAATGAAGGGGTACTCTGCTTTCCCCAAAGCTCCAGCATTACTGGTACCTCACCATCAGATTATTTAGTGTCATGTGCAGGACACTCCTTGGGTGGGGAGTCTTACCCCTCTGCAGAGAAGCAGTCGGTGTATTTTACAACTCCAGCCGACTAGGCCACCAGGACACTCGTTGGGGGAGTCTTACCCCTCTGAAGAGAAGCAATCGGTGTATTTTACAGCCCCAGCCAACTTTTTAGAAAGAATTTCACAAAAAATGTATATATGAACATCGAATGAACGCAATTACCGAATGTTTTGACAAATTAAACTTAGAGGAGTCGACGTGCACTTAAAGTCACTCATTCAATCGTGACAAATTTAAATTAAAGAAAAAAAGTCTTTCTATAACAGGGAGTAACATCATTTTCAACCAAAAATCATCTTTTTTTTTTATCAAAAGAAAATGTCTACTCAAAGGTTATCTTGGTACTACACTCGACATTCTGTATTTGTCAAGATTAGCATTACTAAAATCAGCTGGACCAAACAAAGTGTTGAAATATTGAAGAGAGTTGTTAGTTGACCCCAAAGAAAAGTGACAAATATTCTACATCAAGGCGTGCTGACCACATGGTTTCCCTTGACTTGCTCTCTCGCTATCCATCCCTATCAGTCATCGGTCTTGGTAAGATCTTGTAAGTTTTTGCTGGTTGGCCATTCTTGGTGTGTCCTTTTGTAGAAGTACGTTCTTTCTCCTCCAGCTGTTTCCAGCATGTCTTGCTTGTTTTGCTCTTATGGTTTGTGTGATAGGAAGTAAGTGGCCGTACAAGTGCTGTTTTTGAAGGCACTGCTTCCAGCGTTAGTTCACATCTAGCTTTTTCTCCAAGCGTTTCATTAGAGTCCAAATGGTTCAACCATATAGTAGTAGTGACACGGCTACGGCTTGGAAGAATTCCCGTTTTTTGTAACAAATAACCAGAATGTTATAGAAAACCATCATTTACCACACATTTACCAACCCCTCCGCTCGAGCAGGATAGGACACAAAGTCAATTTTTAAGCAGAGTTTAACAGGTTTAAATTCAGAGTTTTCCTTCTCCTAGACTAGTTGCCTCACCAAGGCTGATGAACCTAGTCGGCCCTACTATTTTCCCATAGCTGGAGGGAGAATAGTTGGATTCATATCTTTATCAAAGCCATGTGAAATGCAATCAGTCTCGCCCAGGATTTGAACTTGTGTCGCCGTGTCCATTTCCTACGACGATAACCATTATACCACGGGGACCTCCGCAGATATCCTGTATATAACTTCATAAAGATAACTTCGATCGTAAGGAGATTTACTTCGAAATTCACTCAACAAAACTTACCACGCATTTATGCCAGTTTTGTTTAATTTTTGATGATTTTTTTCCGAAAAAAAAAAAAAGAAAAGAAAAACTAAAAACTATCGACTTAAAAGTTTACTTTCTCTGTGGTACTTGCACAACCTGTGGCACAAGTTGTGTAATGGTTTCCGTCAAAGAAAATGGACTCGATGAGCCAAGTTCAAATTTGAGACGAGGACGCTTGCGTTGCTCCTCGTCGACGTCGTCGATGCTGAAAGATGAACATTATTTATTTGAAATGCTAAAAACTCCGAATTCCCAAATCTGCCAGGTTCCAAGGGTTTGCAAATATAGATTGTTTTCCTGGAGATTAAAAGTATCTGTTAATTAAATTAGTAGCCAGTTTAAAAATCAAAAGTTAACAAAGCATTATGTTTATAAACACAGAATTTATGAGAATCTTAGAACTTTGTTTTAAAATAAGTGTGAAACATGTGCTGAGTTTTATATAAAAGCCCAATTATCCAGGGTTCAATCCCATGTCATTCCAGCTGCTGTACTCTCCGGTTTCCTTCTGGTATCGTAATTGATAACCTTCAAGGGAAATTTTTATTCAGTTATTTTCACTTTGCAATTTTTGTTATTGTTTTTATTGTTTTTGCTGAACCAGGACCAAAGGATTGAATTCACTATTTCCAGGTAGACTCCAACTAGAAGCCCTCAAAATAGCTTTTAATAACAACTTCTCATACATGACAAAATTGTTAAGAAATGTAATCCATCAATGTTTTAGACCTGGACAATTACTGATATACACTATTCTTAGAATTTTTTGGTAAAGTTAATTTTTTCTGAATTAACTGTCGAACAGAACAAGAAGTAATAATATGAAAAAGTAATAAAAAATTTGAGTTCACAATATTTTCATTAGTGACAAGAGTTCGACACTTGCAGGTACAATTTTCTTCTTTCGTCATTTTGCTTGCACTTTTCTCACTTTTTTTTCTTTTGTCACTTCTTCCTTCCCCTTTCTTTCTTTTTTCCCGTTCATTAACTTTTTGGATTTTTAATTTTTTTTCTCTTTCTCCTCCCTCTCTTTTTCCTCCTCCCCCTCCTCTTTCTTATTCACTCTTCTACTCGTCGTTTTCATCATTCACCTTCTCCTCCTCTTTTTCTCCTTCTTTTTATCCCATCAACTGTCACTCCCTTTCCTTCAACTGTTTTATCTTCCTTTCATTCTTACTTCTTCCACCTTCTCTTTCTCTTTTCCAATCTTTTCTCATGTCCTCTCATCAAAGTCTTTTACAAAAGTCTTTTACACATTTTCGCTTTTATTCCTTCGACCGATTAACTTCGACCTCTTCTTTTAATGCTAAGGCCTTTTCTTTGCTCTGTCTAAGGGTTTATAAACCGTACGAAAAACAATAACGATCGAGAACATTTAATTCCAAAAACATCTTATATCAAAGGAAGAAAAATAAGCAAGTAAAAACGTAATCGTGTGTACAAGTTGTAGAATACAAACAAATACACGACATTTACATTTCGATAGGTTGGCGCATTATACAAATGTAACTTGTATAATTATAAAGTTACTAACGCAAACGTTCACAAACGCCGTGGCGGCTTTTTCAGATGATAACTTTGTAATTTTTTTTTTTTCCTTCAGAATTTCTTGGGTTTAATGAGGCATGATGATATTTCGACTTTGAATCGAACGTATTTTTGTACACTCCTCCAACGAGAGTTTTCTATCACTAAAACTACTTCGATAACAACTACTACGACTGATAATAATAATAATAATAATAATAATAATAATAATAATAACTCGAGGAATACATTAAAAAGAACAAAGAACGACTAATTACAACAGCCAGTATCAATAATGGCAACATAAAAAAAATAGAAAACAAAAAGAGAAAAACACTACTGCATGAAAACTTCAAGCGACAAACAGGCAAAATTTACTCACGAGAAGGCCTAGACATGGCTTAAAAAAGCAAACCTCAAGAAGAGAATCTCTTCTAATATTAGCACAAAACAACGCCATAAAGACCAATTACGTTAAAGTAAAAAAAATATGATATCATATTTACCAAACCCTCCGCTGGGGCAGGATATGACACAAGGTCAATTTTTAAGCCGAGTTTAGCAGGTTTGAATTCAGAGTTTTCCTTCTCCTAGACTAGTTGCTTCACCAAGGCTGAAGAACCTAGTCTGTCCTACTATTTACCCATAGCTGGAGGGAGAATAATTGGATTCATACCTTTCCCAAGGGTATTAGTGCTATGTGAAATGCTATCAGTCTCGTCCAGGATTTGACCTCGTGTCGCCGTGTCTATTTCCTACGACGATAACCATTACACCACGGGCACCTCCCAAAAAAAAAAGATTATAGCAACAGAATAGCAAGTATAGATAATGAAACGACAGAGATGAAATGTTAAATCATATAATAAACTAATGTACCAAACTTTCACAAAAGATATAGTGTTGTATACTCATATAATAAATATACATATATACTCATTACACATGTACATGCAGAATACACATTGACGCAATAATGACGAGCGAAGGCCTCTTTAAAAAAATATACCCCTCACTTTTTTTGAAACGTTTGTGTGTGAGAGGGAGTTGGAGACCGAACAGAACTGCAATATATTGACCCCCACTCTTATGGCCATCAGCGTTGTGTCTTTCTCGTTCTCCAGATGCTGCTCCTGGTGGACTGGGGGCCAGCCTCTCTGGGTGCTGGCTTCCTCTATCGCATCTTGTCTCCAACGGGTCTGGTCTCCAAACTAACTGACTTCCTGTCTTCACCGAGTTATATGATAGTTCAATCGCCCACTCAATCTTTGGAATGGCATGTTTGATCCTCATCAAGCGGAAATAACTGTCATGCAGTTCACAGGTCACTCTCTTCCGGTGCATCAGTCTATGACTGTACCATGAGAATTTTACCTTGTCCCATATTGTCAGCCAAGCCCGCCTACGCGATTTCTTCCCATAACTGCCGATCGGAAAGTGTGACTTCCGCATTCTTTGGAATGGCATGTTTGGCCGGGTCGAAGGTCAATCATCATCATCATCATATCGTGCTGGCAGCACGGATATCCCTGACCCTCTCTCGCCACTCCTCCCTATCGTTCATCGCCCTAGGCAGGTCTTCAGGACAACAACCTGTATCCTCACATAGCTGCTGAATGTACGTTCGTGCTGGTCGTCCTGCTTTTGCGCGGCCGTGTGTGGGGATCCATAAGAGTACATCTCTTATGAGTTCATCTCTGCTTCTCCAGCAATGTCCTGCATGTCTGGTTCGCCTAACTTGAATAGTTTTCGTGATAGGGGGCAGGTGGTCGTACAGTTGGTGTCTTGTGGGGTGTTGCTGCCAGGACTTGTTCAGGATTGCACGCAGCATTCTTGTGTAATTGCCATCTAGCTTCTTCTCCAGCCGTTTTGTTAGCGTCCATGTAGTGCATCCATATAGCAGTATCGATGTGACCGCTGCCTGGAAGAAACTGCGTTTCATTTTATCGGTTAGGTCTGATTTCCATATAGTCGATAGCCTATTGATAGCTGTCCATGCTTTCGTTAACCTCGTTTCGATGTCCTTTTCGGTTGATTCGACGCTGCTTCCTAGGTACGTGAATTTGTCTACTAGTTTAAGAGGGGTTCCTTTTAGAGTGGAGATGTCCCCCGTTTGGTTATAGCACATATATTCCGTTTTGTGTGCATTAACATGGAGGCCTATGCTTGCTGCTGCTCGTTCCAAACTATGCAGAAGTGTTTCGGCTTGGTCAGGTGTATTTGCCAGTATCGCTATGTCATCGGCGTAGTCGGCGTCGGTAATTGTTGTTGCGGGGTATCTTCTGCTTCTTTTCTTCGTCAGTTCGAAGCCATTCTCTTTGATTTTGTCAATCGATGTTCTAAGTACGTAGTCTAGACAAATGATAAAGAGATACGGAGCCAGCGTGTCTCCTTGTAGTACTCCTGCTACTATGTCGAAGTATTCTGTGTCTCCATCTGGTGATCGTACTTTTACTTTAGTGTTTCTATAGAGAATCGTTATTGCCGCCACGGTTTCTTTAGGTATGCCGTACGCTAGTAGGATTTGTTCCATCTTTCCTCTGTGAATGGAGTCGAAAGCCTTGGTAAAGTCGACAAATATTAATGTCGCTTGTAGGTTCTTTGCCCGTACACCTTCAAGGATTCTGCGGATGGTTAATATTTGTGAGGTCGTAGATCTATTTCTTCGGAAGCCATTTTGGTTTTTTCTAAGTATGTTGTCGATTTTGGGTTCTATTCTGTTTCGTAGTAGGGCATTGTAGATTTTGGCAGCTATGGATGTAAGTGTTATGCCTCGGTAGTTTTTGGCTAATCCGAGGTCCCCCTTTTTAGGGAAGGGGAGTATGCATCCCTTCGTCCATCTATCTATCGGATTTTGATTGTATACTGCGTTGCAGTGTCGGAGCAGTATGTCGTCGAATTGTCTGGTCTTCCATACTTCCGGGGAATTTCGTCCAGTCCTGCAGCTTTCCTATTTTTAATTTTTCTGAGAACCGAGTCGAGTTCTTCTTGTGTGAACGGTCCAAGTTTAATGTCTAATTGTTTGCTAATTATTCTGGTGATTGGTTCATGCGTTATATTTGGTGGGTTTCCAAGTAAGTTTTCGAAGTGCTGTTTCCACAGTTTTATTCTTTCTTGTTGGTTTGTTGCTTTAAGTTTTGCTTTGGCTGTGTTCTTTCTTCTGCTCACTTCGTTTATTGTTTGCCAGGCAATTCTAGATTGTCTATCTTCCACCGAGTCTCTAATCTTATCTATCTGATTTTGAATGTATTCTGTCTGTTCCTTTATATATATGCCTGCTAATTGATATTGTGCCGTTTTTAGTTTTAAGGCGTTTGTGTTTGTTGGGTTTTTCGATAGTTTTTGGAGGTTGTTTTCACTAGTGCACGTTTTTCTCTCACCGCTAAAGTTTCCCATGGGACTCTATATTTAGTTTTAATTTTTGTTGGAATGTATTTTGCTGCTGCCTCAAGGTGTGCATCGACGAAATTTTCGTATTCGTCGTTTGGTGTACTTTTTTCCGTCTTTTCTTGTAGTGTTTCGAATCTGTTTCTTAATTCTAATACGTATTTATCTCTTACATCTTTGTTGTTTAATAGGGCCCAGTTATAGTGTTTGGTGGTCGCTGTTCGTTTGTGGTTTTTTCGTAGGCTTAACCGTATTTTCGCTGTGACTATTCGGTGATCGGTGGACACACCCTCAAAAGAGGAGTATGCCCCGCAATTCAATGCACTATTCTTCCATTTCTTGTTTATAAGGACGTAGTCTATCTGAGCTTTAGTATTGTTTGCGTACGTGTATGTCCATAGTTTGCCCTCTCTTTTTTGGTAGTTTGTATTGAGGCATGCTAATCTATTTTCTATCATGAAATCTGTTAGATGTTGCCCATTTCTATTTGACGTGTTGTGGAGGCTGTATTTGTTGTTTCCGTTTTTCCCGATTTGTGCATTCATGTCTCCGCCAATGACTAACATGTTGTGTTTCGGGATGCTACGCACTAATGAGGATAACTCATCGTAGAAGGTGACTATTTCATTTTCTTCACTAACATTGGTGGGGCTGTAGCATGAGACGATTGTTGCTCTGGGGTTTCCGTTAAATGTAGCTGCCATCATTCTAGGTTGTATTTTCTCAACGCTATTAAGCGTTTTTAGTGCTCTAGGTCCTATAAGCAATCCTACCCCTCCTACTGCGGCGTTGACAGAGTTTTTCCATGCGGATACAGTGGCGAGCGACCATCCATTGCCAGTTTCGTGATATTTGATATCTTCTGTGTGCGTGTATCTGTGTTCTTGTATGCATATTATGTCTATTTTATGTTCTTCGGCCGATGCGATTAGCTCTGGGAGTTGTCCTATTCTATTTAAGGTTCTTACGTTAAATGTGGCTATTTGTAGTGTTTGCTTGCATTTTAGTAGTTTTGATTGTTTGAGCTCTGTAGCTGATTTTTCGAACACCGAGGCCAGGGCTCCAACCTCAGCAGGACGCGCCCCTTTTTTACCCGCGCGAAGAGCGATGCTGTTTGTGTAAGTGGTTTGAGTGTGGGTCATGGTTATCTTTCGATGGCTGTTTTATTCTCTTCTATAGAAGCCACTCTTATAGAGGAACAGCAGTAGTTCCCCGATCGAACTGGCGATCCTGAGCGAAAAGTCGTCAAACTCACGTCCAGGACCCATTTGGGTATTGAGTTTGGTCGTCCATTGGTTTATTCAAATACCTTTACGTACATCATGCTGCTTCCCATGTGTACATAAAAAAAAAAAAAAAAGAAAAAGGGGGGGGGAATTTGTTTTAAGTTTTAACTTAGTTAAAGTCCAACATTATGGTACTTATGACTTTCACTAGTACTGACTTATACTTTTTTTTGCTGTATTGGGACTTTTCCTGGGTTTTTCATTTTTTTTTTTTTCCTACAGTTGGGGACCTAGCAGGCTTCAGGAATTATAGAGCTTTTTTTTTTTTTCTCTCTTAGGAGTGGGGGGGCCTGTGGTAGCATTAGGCGTTCTAGGTTTTTTCTTCTAAACTACTGTTAGGGCTTTCTTTACGAATTTTTAAATTATTCGATAGAAGATATTCAAAAACATTCTGCCTTGTTCGCTGACATGTGGATAGGCTTAATATCAAATTGGCTTTATAGTAGAGTAAGCGTGCCTTTACATTTAAAACGCATAGTTTAAGCATTATTTCACAAACAAAATACAGCATAACATTTTGTAAAATTCAGCATTTTAAGGCAATCCACAGGGAATTGTGCAAGAGATTGAAATTTGACCATACCACCAAAAGACATATGCACAAACCAGAATGTGTTCAAGATAATGAGACGCGTGAGATTCACTGAAGTTTTGAGATACAAATGGATCATCTAATCCCGGCTAGAATGTTACATCTAATGTTGATTAATAATCAACATCTAGTGTTGATTAATAAGAAAAAAGAACACACCATATATTCAGATTTCTGGCGGGCCACACAATAAAAATGAAAGCAAACTCAAAGCGTAAGGATAAACAAATACTTGGACTATGCTAGAGAACTAAAATACAGAGAATTATGTAGGCAACGGTGATACCATTTATAATTAGTGCACTTGGAACGGTCCTTAAATGTTTGTAAATTGAATTGGAAATTAGAGGAAGAATCGGGACGATACAGAACACAGCATTGCTAAGATTGGCTAAAATACTGAGAAGAATCCTGGACACCCGAGGAGACTTACTGCCACTCAGATACCAGTGAAAGACCACCAAAGTTAGCTGGTGTGAAAAATTCACAAAGAATGAAATACAAACCAAGAGATAATAAACAAAATAAGGATAACTTGCGGCAATATGTACTTTGACATCCCAGCAGACTTCAAAGTGAAAATCAAGGAAAAGGAAAAGAAAGAAAAATACTTTGAACTTGCTAAAGAACTAAGAAAGCTGTGAAACATGAAACTGACGGTGATACCAGTTATTATTGGCGCACTTAGAACAGTCCCCAAAGGCATGGAAAGAAGGCTGAAAGAGTTGGAAATTGGAGAACGAATCGATACCATTCAACATACAGCATTGTTGAGATCGGGTGGAATACTGAGAATCGTCCTGGTGACCTTAGAAGACTTTCTGTCACTAAGACTCCAGTGGAAAAACATCAACTAACGCTGATGTAAAAAAAAAACTCGCAAAAAGAATAATAATAATAATAATAATAATAATAATAATAATAATAATTTAAAAAATAAAAATAACTGAATCTGTGGAAAGTCCAATAATATTTAGGATGTATTTCTGCAATGTCTTATAAGAAATACAGGCGGTTATATGCATACTGAATATAACTTTGCACAAATGTTGTTTTGGGACAAAATAGATACTGATAAATAGGTCGGAAAAAAGAAAGAAAGAAAGAAAGAAAGAAAGAAAAAGAAAAGAAAGAAAAAGTAAAGAAAAAAGAAAGCAAGAATATGAGAAACAAACAAACAAACAAACGAACAAACAAAGAATCAAAGAAAAATGAAAGTATTGTAAAGTTAAACAAGAAACAATGAAGATAGAAAGAAAAGTCTTCAAATCAAATAATAAATGGACAAGTTCATCGACATTCTCGAAAAATGAAAGAATAAAATCCACTGAAATTTTGAGATTCCGGCCAACCATACGTTACAGGCACGAACCAACAAACTTAAAAAGGAGAACCTGCTATGTCGTACACGCAAAAGAAAAATAAAAAAAAAGGAAAAAATTGGAAATCTAGTGAGACTTATTCCGGGAACAGAAAAAAAAAATGGAACATGAAAGTTATAGTGATGAATATAATGACCGGCGCTCTTGAAACTGTGTCAATAAATTGGAATAAACATTAGATGAATTGGATATTCACGTCAAGTTGAAGTGTATAAACTCAGGGTGGTAATAAAGATTTGAGGAAATATCCTGTCACTTGATAACCACCAAAAATAAATTAGTAGTAGAATGAGAAGATTAATGTTCCTTTAGATTTAGATTATCATGGCTCGTCACATATTCTTTTAATAGTAAACTATGAATTAAAAGAGCATTTTGGACAGCAATATGTCTTTCTAAAGTCCCACCAATGCCAGTAATGAAACGGATATCATCACCTTCTACAAGGGAGGTGCCCGTGGTGTAATGGTTATCGTCGTAGGAAATGGACACGGCGACACGAGTTCAAATCCTGGACGAGACTGATTGCATTTCACATAGCACTAATACCCTTGGGAAAGGTATGAATCCAATTATTCTCCCTCCAGCTATGGGTAAATAGTAGGACAGACTAGGTTCTTCAGCCTTGGTGAGGCAACTAGTCTAGGAGAAGGAAAACTCTGAATTCAAACCTGCTAAACTCGGCTTAAAAATTGACCTTGTGTCATATCCTGCCTCAACGGAGGGTTTGGGTAAATAATATCATCACCTTCTACAATGAACTATCTTTACTTTTCCGACACATTCCCAATCACAACGTTCAAATCATCGGTGGAGACATCAATGCACAAATAGGCAACGACTAGAATAACAAATTCTGCTTACACAACTCGTCAAATAGAAACGGGGAATATCTTGAAGGTTTTCACTCGAGAACAGGCTATCATGCCTAAAAACCAAATTACAAAAAAGAGAAGAACTATGGATCTACACCGACCCAGAAGTAAAGCTAGATTATATATTCATTTTTTAGTTTCTTTCAGGCAGCGGTCACATCGATACTGCTATATAGATGCACTACATTCAAGTTAGACGAACCAGACATGCAGGACACTGCTGGAGAAGCAGAGATGAACTCATAAGAGATGTACTCTTATGGATCCCCACACATGGCCGTGCAAAAGCAGGGCGACCAGCTCGAACGTACATTCAGCAGCTATGTGAGGATACAGGGTGTTGTCCTGAAGACCTACCTAGGGCGATGAACGATAGGGAGGAGTGGCGAGAGAGGGTCAGGGATGGACGCTAACAAAACGGCTGGAGAAGAAACTAGATGGCAATTACACAAGAAGGCTGCGTGCAATCCTGAACAAGTCCTGGCAGCAACACCCCACAAGACACCAACTGTACGGCCACCTGCCCCCTATCACGAAAACTATTCAAGTTAGACGAACCAGACATGCAGGACACTGCTGGAGAAGCAGAGATGAACTCATAAGAGATGTACTCTTATGGATCCCCACACATGGCCGTGCAAAAGCAGGGCGACCAGCTCGAACGTACATTCAGCAGCTATGTGAGGATACAGGGTGTTGTCCTGAAGACCTACCTAGGGCGATGAACGATAGGGAGGAGTGGCGAGAGAGGGTCAGGGATATCCGTGCTACCAGCACGATATGATGATGATGATGATATATTCATAAACAAGAAGTGGGTATTATTTGTCTAAATTTCTAAGATGAACCTTGATAATTTTTATCCCTTAGAATATTCGGACTATTGTCTTCGTCTTTATTGTTATACTAACAACGTTTCGGCCCATATGTTTGGCCTTCTTCACTGTGCCATATGTCCGTCTGTGATTAAGGCGTTTCCTTGAAAAATGCTTCTGCTTGAAATCATCCGGAGGTTGCAGGTTCAATCCTAACAACAGGAAAGAATAACAAGGAATACTTACTATAGCTTAACAATTGCACTCGGTCAGTGTTAACAGAATTGGAACAGTCTACCCCCGGGGTTTAAATAAAGGGTTCAGTTCGAGGTTCTGTGTGGGCTCTCGAGTTTGACATGAAAGATTTAAAGAAGGCTGAAGTACATATCGGCCGAAACGTTGTGAGTATAACAATGAACATGAAGACAATAGTCTGAAAATTCTAAGTGATAAAGAAGTAGATAATAACGATGTCTGGTCCTCACTCACCTTTGATGGTAATAGAAATCATTATACGGCAACAGTAAGAAACACTTTAAATACTCATCAGGAGACATATGAAAGGCATACTCCAATTGACGATTATGAAAACGTTGTTAATACCTATATAGAAGCAATAGCTGAATGCATTCCAATCAAACCAAGAGCCAAATATAGAGTTCCATGGGAGGCAATAGCAAACAGAGAAAAACGATATAACAAGAAATAGCATCCTTACTTAATAAAAAAAAGCACATATATTAATACGCTGAAACTTAAGAAAGCCCAGTGAGAATCAAATAACACATAGCAAAAAGAACAACTGGAATACATTCAAGATCAAATCAATAAAATTAGGTAGAAATTCGGCAGAAGATAGACTATCACGATTAGCATGACTGACTGCAAATGAAGTTAGCGGACGGAAAAGCATCTCGAAAGCAAAACTAAAAGTTATCAACCAAGAAGAATACGACAGAAGTGGAAAGAGCATTTCAAGAATCTACTCGAAAACCTCCCTAAAGTCACTGATAAGGCTATAAAAAGTATTAATTGCTAACTAGACACAAACTAAGATAGTTTATGGTGGAAATATCTGACGCAGTATTAAAACGAATTAAACTAAAAAGCTTCAGGCCTCGGCGGAATACCTGCAGAAGTATGGAAGACAAAGAAATTTGATAACATATTTCTTCGATTAAGCAACGCTGTATGTAAACAAAACACAATAGAAAAATGGACAAAAAGGCTCCATCCACCATTTCTCCAAGAAAGGTGACATAGGAATCACTAAGAACTACAGAGGCGCAGTTCTTACTCCATTAGCTGCTAAGATACATAAAGATCCACTTCTCAACCGTATCAAAACTGAAATCGAAAAAATTCTTTGGAAAATTAGAATAGCTTTCAGAGAAATCGATCCACAACTTTACATATTCTGACTATCTGGCTAATCATCAAAAGAACTCGCGCAAAAAACTCCAGGCTATATAATTATTTATAGATTTCTCTGAAGTATTTGATACCATACACTGAAGGAAGATGGAAAAAATACTACTTGCATATCATCATCATCATCATCATGTCGCGCTGGTAGCACGGATATCCCTGACCCTCTCTCACCACTCCTCCCTATCGTTCATCGCCCTAGGCAGGTCTTCAGGACAACATCCCGTATCCTCACATAGCTGCTGAATGTATGTTCGTGCTGGTCGTCCTGCTTTTGCACGGCCATGTGTGGGGGTCCATAAGAGTACATCTCTTATGAGTTCGTCCCTGCTTCTCCAGCAGTGTCCTGCATGTCTGGTTCGTCTAGCTTGGATAGTTTTCGTGATGGGAGGCAGGTGGCCGTACAGTTGGTGTCTTGTGGGGTGTTGCTGCCAGGACTTGTTCAAGATTGCTCGCAGCATTCTTGTGTAATTGCCATCTAGTTTCTTCTCCAGCCGTTTTGTTAGCGTCCATGTAGTGCATCCATATAGCAGTATCGATGTGACCGCTGCCTGGAAGAAACTGCGTTTCATTTTATCGGTTAGCTCTGATTTCCATATAATCGATAGCCTATTGATAGATGTCCATGCTTTCGTTAACCTCGAGTCGATGTCCTTTTCGGTTGATGCGACACTGCTTCCTTGGTAAGTGAATTTGTCTATTAGTTTAAGAGGGGTTCCTTCTAGAGTGGAGATGTCCCCCGTTTGATTATAGCACATATATTCCGTCTTCCCCAAAAAAACTGTTACGGTTTTAATACTCCTTTACAACAACACGAAAGCAATGGTTTGCTCAAATGATGGCGACACCAACTTCTTCGCCATTATCATCAGTCTTGCAAGGAGATTCATTAGTGCCATCTTTGTTCATAATCTGCCTAGACAGCATATTTCGAACGACGATAGACCTAATAAAAGAAAATGGTTTTACACCAAAAAAGCGAGAAGCAGATGGTATTCTGTAGAAATTAAAACGGATGCAAACATCATAGATGATCTAGCACTTCTCACAAATGCATATGCACAAGCAGAATCTCAATTACATAACCTGAAGCAAGCAGCATGGGACATGGACCTCCTAATGAAAGCAAATAAAACAGATTACATGTGTTTTAAACAAAAATGAGCCATCTCCACTTTAAGAGATCGGCCTTTAAGATTAGTAAACCAGTTTACATACCGCAGCAGCAATATCTCGTCTACTGTAAATAATTTCAAGCGAAGGTGTAGTCTGCTATCAACTGATTATCGATTATATGGAAGTCTGATCTGTGCGATAAAATAAAAGGTATATCTTCCACGCTGTGGCTGTGTCAGTACTACTGTATGGATGCACCATATAGCTGATAACAAATAGTGAAAAAGCAAGATGGGAGCTACTCAAAAATGCAACATACTGTTTTCCACAAATCCTCGGAGTAACATGCCATGACCACATGTATGACCACTTACCTCCCATCTCACAAACCATCCAGAACTTGCAACAACTCTGTGCACGCGCGCGTGTGTGTGTGTGTGAGAGAGAGAGAGAGAGAGAAAGAGAGAGATAGTCAGGGAAATCCGAGCTGTTTCAGTGACTTGATGATGATGATGATGAATTAAAATGACTACTTTCGGAAGATATTATTAAGTGGTTCTCACTTTCCCACCATTTGAAATCAGTGTTGTCCTTCCCCTAGTCTATTGGTCTTCCACCATTGTTACAGAAATAATTTACTCCCGTTATTTTATCTATAACTCGTGAAGAAGTGGATTCATGCCTCTTCCTTTGAGGCTGTTGTGACCAGTAAATGCAAATTGCCGGAAATTGAACTCGAATCACCGATTCCATTTCCCGCGGAGAAATCTATCAAACGCTTGACTGCCGCGAACAGAAAAGATACCGCAAGGGAACAAGGGGAACAGACTACCTACTATATATGGATCAGTCCATTCTAAAAGAGGTCAAAACAAGGCGGAAAATGTAACCATGGCATGAATTGACGACGCAAAAGGCCTATGATACAGTCCTGCAAACTTGGATTATAGAATATCTGAAAATGTACAAAATATCCAACTAAGTCATAACCTTCATCTCGCAAGCCATGAAAAACTGAATAGTGGAATTAGCAACAGGAAGACAAACTCAAGCAGAGGTAAAATTCCAAAGAAGCATCATCCAAGGAGACTCACTCTCGCCACTGGAATCTGTTAGAGAAATAATACCACTCAATTTTATTCTTAGAAAACGCACAGGGGGCTACAAATTTACAAAATCATAAGAAAAGATTTAAAAAAAAAAACCCGATATATATGGATGATATAAAGATATTTGCCAAAAGTGAAACAGAAACCAGAAATAGAAGAATGACTATGATACTTCGTTATAAAAATATAACTGACATCTTATTCTCGAAAAGAGTTAAAACTTTTGTGATGTGTAAGAGAGACAAACGGAGAGAGGGAGACGAAAACAGACTGCTATATTGACCCATAACCTCTTCTTCTCTTGACCATACCACGCTGTGTTATCTTCAATGCTCTATTTGGTACTTCTGCTTCTCGGACGGGGCAGGTATTCAACCGGCTAGAATACTGAGAAGAGTCCTGGATATAAGAGGAGTTTTTCAGTTATTCAGACTTCAGTGAACGACCACTAGCTGACACTGATAGGAAAACATGCAAGAAGTGGAATAGTAATAATTGCGATGGTACCACTCAATCAAATTCTCAGGAAGTGCATTGCCGGATACAAACTCAGTCAATCGTAAGAAAAGAACAACCACTAAATGTACATGGACGACATCAAAACTATTTGCCGAAAACGAAAAAGAATTGGAAATCCTAATACAGAATGTTAGAATACACAGTCAAGATATAGGGATGGAATTTAGCATAGAAAAATGCGCTATGCTATTAATGAAAAGCGGGAAATGACTCGAGATAATAATAACTAAGAGGAACAGAAGAGCTACTATACATTGATCAACACATCTTCAAAGAGAAAAAAATGAGACGCAAAAATGTAGCTATGGCGTGGACTGATTACAAAAAGGCATTTTATTATATTTACCAACCCCTCCGCTCTGGCAGGTTATGACACAAGGTCAATTTTTAAGCGGAGTTTAACAGGTTTTAATTCAGAGTTTTCCTTCTCCTAGACTAGTTGCCTCACCAAAGCTAAAGAACCTAGTCTGTCCTACTATTTACCCATAGCTGGAGGGAGAATAATTGGATTCATACCTTTCCCAAGGGTATTAGTGCTATGTGAAACGCTACGTCTCGACCAGGATTTGAACTCGTGTCCATTTCCTACGACGATAACCATTACACCACGGGCATTTAATAGGATCCCGCAAAGCAGGATAATAGACTATTGTTGGGTATCACCTACCTTTTCAGCATAATGAGCTGTTCCATCTGCCATATATGGTAGTAGCGGAGATCAGTATGGGAATAAGCCTACGAGTCAGACCAGAAGAGCCATTCCTATTGTTGAAGTAAATCATTACTCTATCACTAATCCTATGTTCTTATTACTAACAGTCTCTCTCTTGTAAATACTCTTTCCTGTAAATATAACTATTTCCCTCACATAGTATTACGACTACTTGTGTTCACTAACCAGAACACAACAGTTTGGCGACGAGGATGACAACTATTTTAAAATGTAGAAGATATCCGGCGAAGTTATAAAGTTTATCGAGAATACCATGAAAAACTGGTGCGTAAAACTGACTGCAGGAGAAAAAGGCTTAGCTGAGGCGAAAATCCAGAGAGGAATCTTCCAACGTTACTATGTGTAATCGCGATGATGCCGCTGAATCACATTCTCAGGAAATGCACTGGCGAATACAAACTTCATGAATCGCAAGAAAAAGTCAACCACCAAATGTACACGGACGACATCAAACTGTTTTCCAAAAATGAAAAAGAATTGAAAAACTTATTACAGGCAGTGGGGACATACAAGTATGATATTGGAATGGAATTTGACAGAGAAAAATGTGCCATGCTCATAATAAAAAGCGGAAAACGACAAATGATAGAAGGAATAGAACTACCAAATCAAGAAAAATCAGAATACTCGGAGAAAACGAAACCTTCAAGTACTTGGAAATATTGGAAGCGGACACCATCAAACAAGCGAAGATGAAAGAAAAAATTTAAAAAAGAATATCTCAGGAGAACGAGAAAACTACTCGGAACCAAACTATTGATCAGAAATCTTATCAAAGGAATGAACACCGGGCTGTTCCTCTTGTAAGATACTCAGGACCATTCTTAAAGTGAACGAGGGAAGAACTTCAACAAATTGACCAGAGAACAAGAAAACTCACGACAAAGCATAAGACCTAACATCCCAGAGATAATATAGACAGACAATATGTGACAAGAAAAGAAGGACGTAGAGGACTGGCCAGTATTTAAGATAGCGTCGATCCCTCAATAAGACGTCTCGAAGATAACATAAAAAAGAGCAAAGAAAGAGTGATTATAGCGACTAGAAACAAAACAAACAGCCCAAGCATCAACAAAACAAGAAAAAAGCAAAAATGGGAAGAAAAACAACTGTATGGATATTTCAAGCAACAAACAAGCGAAATCATACACGAGAAGACTTGGACATGACTAAGAAAATGAAACCTTAAGAGAGAAACTCAACTTCTTCAAATAGCAGCACAAAACAATGCCATAAGGAAGAACTAAGTTAAAGCAAAAATAGATAAGACACAACAAAATCACAAGTATAGGTTAGATGGTAATAGAGATGAAACGATCAATCATATGATAAGCGAAGGCAGTAAATTAGCGCAAAAAGGGTATAAGACAAGATACAACTGAGTGGGGAAGGTAATCCACCGGGAGCCGTGTAAAAAATTCAAATTTGACCATACGAACAAGTGGTAACGAGAGAAAAGTACATAAATCTTGCTAGAGAACTGATAAAAAAAACAAACAACGGAACCTAAAGGTGACGGTGATGCCAATTGTGGTTAGTACACCTGAACCAATCCCTAAATGATTGGTAAAGGGACTGGAAGACTTAGAAATAAGAGGACTAGAGAACATCCAAACTACAGTATGATTAAGATCGGCCAGGACCCTGAAAAGAGTCCCGGAGACTTGAGGAGATTTGCTGTCACTCAAATTCCTCTGGGAAACCATCAGTTAACGCTGGTGTGAAAAACCTTCAAAGGAGTAAATAATAATAATAATAACAATAATAATAATAATAATAATTAGAGTAACCAGCTTTTCTTGAGTTGTTTTCATCTACTATATCATCTACTGTGTACACACACAAATAATCAAACACACGCACTCACACTTACGCATACACACGATCACATACTCACACATACCCACGTGAGTGTATATGTTAGCGTTTAACAAAAATACAAACCGGATGCTTTTTTTCTATGCCTACACAAACATATGTGCTTTATTGTGTATAAGAGCGAATGAGTTTGTGTGTTCCTACGTGGCTTCGTAAATATACATTAAAATGTACGCCCCTCAATGAAAAGGTTTATCTACAAGAGTAAATAAACATTTGTGTAGGTAGAAATGCGTCTGTCAATACTTATACATAAATTTGGTTGGTTGGTTGGTTGTTTGTTTTTTTTATATCAACTCTGGTAGATTATCTTATGCCAAATCCCGTTCACACACACTCACACACACACACGTTTCACACAGATATGTATATACTAAATGTTTTTGATTTGTAATCGAATACTTTCAAGGTAACATTTTAAACTAGCCAAAGCTCATTAGTGTCCACACAGTTGAATTGTTTCAAGTATTGCTATCTAACACGAATAATTCTATTCAATATTTATCATTCGCTTACACACCGTTAAATGGTTTCAGGACACTGCTAGAGAAGCAGGGACGAACTCATAAGAGATGTACTCTTATGGACCCCCACACATGGCCGTACAAAAGCAGGACGACCAGCACGAACATACATTCAGCAGCTATGTGAGGATACGGGATGTTGTCCTGAAGACCTGCCTAGGGCGATGAACGATAATGAGGAGTGGCGAGAGAGGGTCTGGGATATCCGTGCTACCAGCGCGACATGATGATGATGATGATTGCTATCTAACACGAATAATTCTATTTAATATTTATCATTCGTTTGCACACCGTTAAATGGTTTCAAGTATTGCTATCTAACACGAATAATTCTATTCAATATTTATCATTCGCTTACACACCGTTAAATGGTTTCAGGACACTGCTAGAGAAGCAGGGACGAACTCATAAGAGATGTACTCTTATGGACCCCCACACATGGCCGTGCAAAAGCAGGACGACCAGCACGAACATACATTCAGCAGCTATGTGAGGATACGGGATGTTGTCCTGAAGACCTGCCTAGGGCGATGAACGATAATGAGGAGTGGCGAGAGAAGGTCAGGGATATCCGTGCTACCAGCGCGACATGATGATGATGATGATTGCTATCTAACACGAATAATTCTATTTAATATTTATCATTCGTTTGCACACCGTTAAATAGTTTCAAGTATTGCTATCAAATATTAACAATTCAATTTGATATCAGTCATTTGTTTTCATACATTTAAACGGTTAAACAGTTCTATTTGACCTATAGATAGGAACCTAACAGGTACTACTACTCCGGGTTCAGAGTGGACCTGTGAGTATTGAAGGGATACTCCACATTCCCCAAAGTTCCAGGACTGGAGCCTCACCATCGGATACAGTTTAATGTCGTAGTACGGACACTAATTAAATTTGACCCATAAATGAGAGCTTAACAGGAACTACCACTCCGGGTCAGAGTGGACCTGGGAGTAATGACAATGAAAAGGTACTCCACATTCACCGAAGCTGCAGGACAGAAGCCCGAACATCAGATGTCTTAGTCTTATATCCAGGACACTCGCTATTGGTGGTGGTGGGGGGGGGTCTTACCTTTCTGCAGAGATGCAGTCGGTGTATTCTTCAGCCACTGCCGTATAATTTTGCATATGAAATACTTTTTATGCGTTTCTTTTCTCCGTTAAATTTTCTCTCTTTTTTTTCTCCGTGAAAGCCTTTTATGCGGCTATAAAAATTCCGTCAATAATCTACCTAGATCAACAAACTTGCTCGATGAAAAAAAACAAAAAAAAAATTGAAATAAAAAGGATAGTTAAAGCCAAATGTTGTTAGACAGAACATATTCGGACATTTTTGCTCATATCGATGTACGCGCACATATTCAGGGTAATCAATGCATTACGTTGAAAACACGAATGTCAGCTGAAAAGTTCGTAGGCCGAAAAGTTCATGATATCCCCATATTTGCTGTTGATGCTTTTGATCAAAAGGATCCAAGCACTGCAACATCCATTGAAGAAGTGTGTGGACCGCAAGGAAGACTATGTTGAAAAATAAACCTTATTTGTCACATTCTATGAAAATATCTTGGTTAGCCTCTGGACTTTTCAGCCAACCCTGGTATACACACAAATACTTATGAATAATTAAAATGAAAGCACCCACACACACACACACACACAAACATACATACCCTCACACACACATACATACACACACACATACATATATATAAGCATGACGGCCGAAATACATTCTAAGAAATCGGACGTAGTACGACTTAGATGCGGTATGAGCAAAATATGTTACTTTGATTTTAAGCAGCACCGGCACTCTTCAAAGTAGTCATGTTTGGATTCTGTTTAGAAACTACTAACATCTACTACATGCCACTGCTTGAAAAAAAAAAAGAATTTATTGCTATCAACAACGGACGTATAAGCAAACACAAGTTTTTCTGTTGGAGATTATCCGACATACTACAATAGACACTTGAGACACACACACACACACACACACACACACACACACACACACACACACATATATATATATATTTACTAATCTTATATCTACCAGCATTCACGGTTACCAGAAAAAAAGAAAAAAAAACCGCCAGGAACAAGAGATAAAAATATCTCGAATCACCGCCTGGGGGAAAAAGAAAAAATATCATAGGACAAAAAGAAAGAAAAAGCCAACCCTGTCACACCAGTTGAAAAAAATCAAGAGATATGCAGGCAGTTGGTCAAAAGAAAACTAAAACCCTCCGTAAACGCTACAATGCTGCAATTACAAGAGTGCTCAACACGAGTGTAACAGTGTTAGTTGTCACTAAATCCCTTTGTGGGTTTGCGTCGAACTAAGTGCTATATAATGTGGAGAGCGCTCAATATCTAGGATAGAGTTGTCATATTATAATAATAAATAAATATATATATTAGATATATATATTAGATATATATATATTTAATTCATGGGATTTAGACTGAAGTTTTTTGGCAAAATAACACCCACACATATACACATTAATACGCAACTATAACCCACACAAGCACACGCACACATCCACTTACACTCACACACTTACAATCACACGTAAAGATTCCAACAAAATCCCAAGGGTTTTTTTGACTGTATTTTTTCGATTTTCGATTCATTTCATTTTCTTAACTGCCTGATGATTGTTGTTTTGCAAAAAAACTTCATGAAACCCAGGAGTCGCAGTCTAAATTCTATGAATTAAATATATGTATGTAATGTATATTTATTTATTATCATTATTTATATGTATAATTATATATATATATATATACTAGGGTGGGTCAAATGTTTTGCAATATTTTGGTACGTGCTAGTTTGTGGAGTGTATATCACGTGACAGAAGCAGTTTAAGCCATGAGAGGTGCCCACTGTGGTTGGTAGTGTTGTGGTAGTGGGTGCGATGATACGTTGTGCATTTCTTTATCTCGTGTGTGATTTGAAAACCGTACAGATGAATGTGCCAGGTAGAAGGTTAGATAAACCCTTCATATACTTGCATCACATACGCTTCCTATAGTGCTTCCATGAGTACTGTCTCCCTATCAAGTCATATAGGGCCAGAATTATCGAGGATATGCAGTAAACGATAATTAATAAGTAAAATGAATACATACGTAGATTTATTCTTGGTCCCATGATCGTAGAACCGAGAAGGCGAGAATCACCAAGTGCCGTTTACTCTCTGTTTCCGCTAACTTAACTTTATATATATATATATAATTTGGTGACTGTAGTCGAGGGCAACGTTTTCATAAGCTACTACACTGAGTTATAGGGAAGAGTGCTACTCCTTACCCTAGATTGCTCCACTTTACTTATATCCACATTACTTATAATGCTGTGTGTTAAGCAAGAAGGCATCAAGTACCATTTTTGAGCCTTTGGTATGGCTCGACCTGGGACTGAACCTCGGTCTCCCGAGTCATTAGCGAACACTCTACGTACTAGACCCATGAATACCAAAAAGGAACCAAATACTCCCTACCTAGTTTTCACCAAAACGGAGATGCAGGAGAATTTTGACAAAAGACGGTTGGCCCAAATGATGTTTTATTAATAAAGTGGCCACCAGAAAGAATAAAAAATTAGCATTAAAAACCAAACCCATATTTTTACTTACAATCTGGATCATGTATTTTTTGCGTCACCAGACTTATAGAAATAGGAATGAAAATAAAGACTTTATATATATATATATATATATATATATAATATTATTATTATTATTATTATTAAAGCATTTTTATTTAAGTTAGGATAGTGTAGTCAACGTTGCGTAATGGTTAAAGCGATGGACTGCAGAATCGTAGTACGCGAGTTCGTACTCAAGTCGCGCTATTATGTTCGCTTTCGGGCAAATACCCTTGGGAAAGGTATGAACACCCTTATCCTCCCAGCTATGGGTTAAATCGTACCACTAATGTTCTTCTAGGAGAATGGCTTTGGTATTGAATAACCTACAAAGGTTGATATGCCATTAAACAAAGAAACCGAAACCGAAACAAGACGGCACGGAATATAAACGTGAAGAGTATTTCCGCGGGTAGAAAATTTCAATAATGAATCTTTAATTCTTCAGTGATTTTTATTTGAATTGTAAGCCGAGATGATAACATCATTGGAAAGTCGAAATATGGTCTATGTCGTTCGAGTTCAAATGACTAATTCTTCAAACTGTTAATCCGTATGGATACCCAAGGGGATCCTGCGTTCTGTGAGGAACGAGATTTCTTCAATTAATGTATTCCTAATTATGTTTAAATACACTCGTATATACTTATATACATACATATGCATACGCACATACTCTCGGGGTGGGGTCCTCGTGTTGTAATGGTTAAAGCGATGGACTACGGAATCGTAGTAAACGAGTTTGTACTCCAGTCGCGCTATTACGTTCGCTTTCGGGCAAATACCCTTGGGAAAGGTATGAACACCCTTATCCTCCCAGCTATGGGTTAAATAGTACCACTACTGTTCTTCTAGGAGAATGGCTTTGGTATTAAATAACTTACAAAGGTTGATATGCCATTAAACAAAGAAACCAAACCAAGCACATACTCACACACTTTTATATATATATATATATATATATATATAGTCATCCACAGACAGATCTGTTTCGTTCTATCAGAACTCATAAGTGTGGCTAGATATACTAGATTCCCGAAGCTGGGATCAAAACCCGTTTGATTCAAACGCCAGTCCAAGACTCTACCCCTAAACCAGTATACGTAGCTTTGTAACCAACAAAAATGTCAGACAATATTTTAAATTTTCTTTACTCTTAAGAGACCACTTCAATTGACAAAAGTTTCGTGTGACAGATAAATATAGTTACAAAAATTTACAAAATTCAATTTAACCCAAAACAGTAAACGTATATTCCCACCATTAAATGTAAACTCTTCCATATACATATACGTAGGTATGTTGTGCGAGTGTATTTCGGCTGTGTATGTTGTATATATGAAAAGAATGAACAAATATATGAAGAGTGGTTATTTTTGTTTGCTTTGTCAATACTGTATTTATTATGGGGAAGTGATCCACGAGTTGTGCGACTCCCTATATCCTAACAGACACGCCTATCAGATAACTTTATTAATTCTCTGTCTCCCTTGTCCAGCTTTCTTTCTTCATCTTTACACACACACACACACACACACATATATATATATATATATATATATATATATATATATATATATGCTTTATGTTAGTTTGCTTAATTCAGTTTCCGGCGTCAGCCAAGCATATAATCATTCAAAGAAAAATACCCTCTAGCCTACCGGATTTCGAAAAAATACATCTTGAAACACAAAGGAACTAATTTCTGTCTTCCAACGAGGCATTTCTTGGGGTCGAGTCTGAATTCATATATATTTAAAGAAAAGAAACATTTTGAACATCTTTCATCGGGCAATGTGGAGTGTAACAATCACGTGAGTTTTATCCTGGAGGCTTCATTTTTTCACGCAGGTGCTTCATAACTGTAGTTCACTAACATAAACCAACCCAGAGGTCAGAGGTTATACATTTTTAACGAGAATTATATATGCAGATATATGTACATAAGAGCATAATATTAAGTAGTGCTGACATGGTGGCGAAGACTGGGATCTTTATATTCACCATTTGAAGGGCTGGGAAATGGGAGGAGATAAAAACTTAAAGATTGAAGAAAACGAAGAGAATTTCTCAAAGAAAATCGCAACAACTCAAGACGTTGGTTGGTTGGTTGGTTGGTTTTTATGGTATATCAACCCTTGTAGTTATTTTGAGTCAAATCCTGTTTATACATATATGTTATATATACATAATTTGTAAACGAATAATTTGTGGGTAATATTATTTTCGAACGAGCTAGAGCTAATTTGTTTGTATATTTAAATTCTTCAAATATTGCCATCTGAAACTCACAGTTTTATTCGCACACGATTATATGATTTCATATTTAGTGAATGATTAAATAGTTTTATATGATCCATTGATAGGACCTTAACAAGCTCTACCATTCCGAACCAGAGTGGGCCTGGGAGTAATGGTAATGAAAGGTATTTAACTTTCCCCCAGTTACAGGACTGGAGCCTCACCATCAGATGGTTTTGTATCATATTCAGGACAAACCTTGGGTGGGGAGCTTACCGCTATGAAGAGATTCAATCGGAGTATTCGACAACCATAGCGAACAGGAAGCGATCCAAGCGAGGTAGAAGACAAAATATTTTCAATCTGAAATCTGATAATAGAAACGAGATTTTCACCATGAAAAAAAAAACTAATGAAATGATTTTTATGATTCCAAATGAAGTCTAGCGAAAAATTAGCCAATAGATTCAAAAATTTCTTACATTATATATATATATAGTTAGGATAGTGTAGTCATTGAATCAACAGAGTTTATTGGCAGTTTTTCATTTATGCGATCTTCCGACCTAACTTAGATAAACGTGCTTCATCACCAATATGTAGCACTCTTCATTTATAAATGTAGCAACTAGTGTATATATATATATATATAGTATACTAGTTCGACATTGTAGCAGGTCTACAACAAGGAGACACATTAGCCCCATACCTCCTTATCATCTGTCTAGACTACGTGCTTAGAGCATCTATCGATAAAATGAAATTTAAAAAACGATTTCAAGCTAACAAAAGAAAGAAGCAGTAGGTACCTCACAAAAACAATTACCGACGCCGACTACGCCGATGATATAGCGCTTCTGGCAAATGCACCCGCCCAATCTGAAACACGGCAACATCGTCTGGAACGAGCAGCTGCAGGCATCGGCCTCCATATAAATGCGCACAAGACGGAATATATGAGCTTTAATCCAACAGGCGACATCTCCACACTAAATGGTAGCTCTCTAAAACTAGTTCACAAGTTTACTTACCTAGGAAGCAGTATCTCATCAACCCAGGCAGACATCGACACACGACTAGCAAAGGCATGGACAGCTATCGATAGCCTATCGATCATATGGAAGTCAGACCTGACCGATAAAATAAAACGCAGTTTCTTCCAAGCAGTGGTCGTATCGATACTGCTGTATGGATGCATACATGGACGCTAACTAAACGTATGGAGAAAAAGCTTGACGGCAACTACACAAGAATGCTGCGAGCAATATTGAACAAGTCCTGGAGGTAGCACCCCAGCTGTACGGCCACCAACTATCCATCACGAAGACTATCAAAATTAGACGAACCAGACATGCGGGACACTGCTGGAGAAGTAGGGACGAGCTCATAAGTGATGTACTCCTGTGGATCCCTTCAAATGGACGAGCAAAGGCAGGATGACAAGCTTGAACTTACCTACAGCAGTTCTGTGCCGATACAGGATGAAGCCTCGAAGACCAACCGGAAGCAAGGGACGTTTGGGAGGGGAGGGAAGAGAGGTTCAGGGATATCCATGCTGATAGTGTGACATCATGATGATGATGATACTACCGCTGGGTTTTAACGACGACGAGGAACACGAATATATAAACATATAATCTTATATTTTTATTTGTCGACGGTGACGCTTGTGTGGAGCAGGAAATCAAATGGAGAGAAAGTTTGCGCACACGAAGGAGCCGTCGGGAGTCGGAACTGCTAGCGGCAACTGACTTCAGTCAAAATTCTAGACCGTATATAGACACACAACACTCACGCAATGCTTGTTTTCTCTTGGTCACAGCTTACCTCTGCGCATTCCTTGTTTCCGGTAATCATTTTCTTGATTTTATCTACAGCTGAATGTATCTGTCAACAACATCCGCCGGGTTCATCGCAGATCAAGGTGATATATATATATATATATATATACACAAGCGTAGAAGAGCCCAGTCTGCTCTTGCATTTATCGATAACTAGTGGGATAGTTGCTTTCCAAAGGCTAATAGCGCTATGTTGGAATGTAAAAATGTTCGTCAAGGATTTGAACCCAGTTCACTGTGTCCATATATAGATACACATATATATATATATATGTTTATATGTGTGTGTATATGTGTTTAGAGGTGTTTGTGATTTAATGATAATCGTTGTTGGAAATGGACACAATTCTCTATATATATATATATATATATATGAAAGTAAATAATGGCGTATAATCCGACAATATACAGAGAAATTTTGATAACAAGGTAATCCAAATAGAAGGAGAGATTTATTGAGAAGCAAAGTCGACACTAACGTTTCGATTCTAATGAACCAGGACTGTGAGGGATGATATTAGTGATGTAAAATTAACGATAGATATTTAAAAATACAAAAATACAGAAGCCTAGGGAAAATCTGTACATGTATATATATATATATATAGCTGGAAAAATTGAAGTAAGTCTGAAAGTGTTTAAATGTACAAAAGTGAAAAACAAGGTATTTAGAAGATGAATAGTTGAATTATTTGCCAACATTAAGCGTTTCCGTCTTTACATCAAACCATCATACGGGCAGTAAATATATGATGGTGTGTCTTCTAAATTATATTTGATTTGATTTTTTAAAATGAGACGAAAGAATGGAGAAGGTTTTAACTTTCTATTTCCGTTAGTGGCGTTCTGTTTCAAAACCGTGACCTAATTAGTGTTCGAAATTTATTTTGATGCGGAACATATTTCCTTGATATATATATATATATATATATATATATATGATACATATATATATATATATATATATATATATATATATATATATATATATATATAACACTAACTACTCCACCTTTCTCTATTCCTTCTTTTTCTTATTCTTTTCATTTTCTTTATCTTTCTCTTCTTTATTATGTAGATATAATTTTGGAAGAATCATGATAAGAAGTATTATTGAAAATCATTAAGTGTGTATAAATATAAATAATCAATGAAATCTAATTTAAATAATGAATCTGGTAACTTCTTAATGCTAATTTGACAAAACAAGATGATAAATTGAAAAAACCGGGTCTTTGTTTAATAGTTTAGCGATTAGAAATAATACTAGATTTAGCAAGCTTTCATTTTGTTTTTTGGGTTGTTTTCTTTTTAATGTTCTTTTGTTATATATATTAAATGTCATTTTAGAATATTTAAAATTAAAGGTGTTTTGTATGTTATGTCGGAACACTGTGTTCTTTTATTAGTCTTTTTAAAAATCTCTTTCATGTTCATAAATTCATTTTTTTTTGGAGGTGGGGTTAACGTGGTGTCTCACCGATTACCGGACCATTCACCTAGTGGGTCGAGTGTCCGCCAATGGTTCGGAAGACTAGCATTCGATTCCAGGCTAAGTCGCATCAAAGACTCAAAATATAGTACGTGATACTCCCTTGCGAAAAACTCGACACTATAAGGTACGTATCAAGTGTATAAAGTTGAGCAATCCAGGGAAATGAATAGCACTCTCCTCTATACTTCGGTGCAATAGCTACGGTTGCCAACTTTACTTATATATATATATATATATATAAGTTGTTGGCGACCGAAGTCGAGGGCGACCCGAAGACTCCCTTTTCAATAGCTACTACACTGATGTGTAGGGGGGCGCTACTCCTTTCCCGGGATTGCTCCACTTTACCCTTGATACGTACCTTATATTGCTGGGTGTTAAGCAAGGAAGTATCGTTAAGTATCAAGTACCAATTTTAAAGTCTTTGGTATGACGCGACTTGGGATTGAAACCAAGTATCTCGGACCATTAGCGAACACTCTACCCACTAGGACAATGAACCGGTTTATATATATATATATATATATATATATATATATATATATATATATATAAACAGTTTCATTTCAAAGAATTCAATTTAGCGTAATTACACAGTTTGACCCATAAATAGGACCCTATCAGGTGCTACCACTCTGGGCCAGAGTGGACCAGGGAGCGATGGTAATGAAGGGGTATTCCGCATTCCCCAAATCTCCAACATTACAGAAGCCTCACCATGAGATTGTTAAGTATCATATCTAGGACACTCGTTGGGGAGAGGGAAAATTATACCTCTGCAGTCAGTGTAATCTGCAGCCCCAGCTGACTGTGCGACGGTGCAGTAGAGTTTGCTTATAGATGACACCTGCTAATCTCCGTTACATTGTATATACGCTCTTTGTAATATATAATGCTTTAAGGAGAAGGTATGAATTCACCTTTTCTTCTTCTAGTTCTGGGTAAATAGTTTGGCGGACTAGTATTTTAGCTTTGTTAGACAACCAGTCTTGGAGAAATAAAACTCTAAATTCAAACCAGCTTTACTCCGCTTAAAAATTGACCTTGTATCATATCCTGCCCGTGGCGGGGAGGTTGGGTAAATGATGTCATTGTGATGATGTCATAGTAAGTAGCAAGCTGGTCTCATAGATATTTACTTGACAATAACTAGTACAAATGTACTTATGTCTTTCCTCTCACTTTATCAATGAATCTTATATATATATATATATATACGGAAAGAGAGTTGGAGACAGACAAACAGAGAATGCTGTCTAGTTATTTATAGCGGATATGTATATGTTTTTATATTCAGTTCATACTGGACCTAAAGAATTTCGCTGGCATTTCATAAAATAAAGTAAAAATTAAAGAAATAAAATTAGATGAAAAAAAAAAAAAGAAAAAATCCGCATCTGGGGCGAAAGCGGTCAAAAAGTCCTTAAACATATTTCAATTTTTTTTTCTTTTCTTCTTTTTTCTTTCTTTTCTTTTTTTCTTCTCTTTTCTTTCTTTTTCTTTTCTTCTTTTACCCCTTTTTCTTACTTCCTTTTTTTTTCTTTTCTTTTTTTTTCACCGATCCGACACACTTTGTTATCGTCTCAAATGTTGTACACACATCGAAATGTCGCTCGGCGCAAGACAACAGCCGGGTTTGACAGATTCTTAAAACATACGCACAATTCAAAATAAGGGAAGGCAGTAAAAAAAACTAATGTGGCCGAACTTATACAAGTGGCATATCTTTGCTAAAACGTAGGTCGTCATTTATTATCTTACTCAGCCAATATGGCCGATTCGATAGGACGATGGCTACCACCGACCATAAAAACAGCCAATTCTCCACTTCGCCAGAAATGTTTATCTATATAAATAAACGTTATACATCGCGTTTAATCCCTTTGACAAAATTTGAGGCCCGGTATGTGAGGCTTAGAATATGCTAAGTGTAATTCCATGTAGTGGATTAGACCTTTCCCTAAAAAAGGTGTGTCCTGAGAATGACACTAGATTGCATCTGATGGTGAGGCTCCAGTTCTGGAGATCTAAGAAGTGTGGGGTACCCTTCCTTTCCATTACTCTCAGGTCCACTCTGACCCAGAGTGAAAGTACCTGTTAAGGTTCCGCTTAGGGATCATATAGATCTGTTTAAGAATTATTCGTCAGGTACCAATGTAATCTTTGTTTATAGTTATTTGCCAAGCTTAGGTTTGTGGTGACACAAAGTCAGAAGTATAGGGCACTCAGTGAAAATAGAACTCACTAACAATGTTCTGCTAATCAAGCGTGTGGTGCCCAGCGTTTGATGCCTGTATCAGCTCAGAGTGTTTTAAGGTGATATAAATTAGTAATGACATAATCATCGTAAAAATTTTTTAGTTGATTCTTAAATCTCAAAATACTCTGTTTATTATAGGAAAAAGGTGCCCGTGGTGTAATGGTTATCGCCGTAGGAAATGAACACGGCGACACGAGTTCAAATCCTGGACGAGACTGATTGCATTTCACATAGCACTAATACCCTTGGGAAAGGTATGAATCCAATTGTTCTCCCTCCAGCTATGGGTAAATAGTAGGACAGACTAGGTTCTTCAGCCTTGGTGAGGCAACTAGTCTAAGAGAAGGAAAACTCTGAATTCAAACCTGTTAAACTCCGCTTAAAAATTGACCTTGTGTCATATCCTGCTCGAGCGAAGGGTTTGAGTAAATAGGATTATAGGAAAAAGATCGGTGAGGAAATAATAAAGTTGGCAACCTTAGTCGAGAACAACCCGACGGCTCCCTTTTCAATAGCTACTACACCAAGTTGTAGGAGAAGGCGCTACTCCTTTCCCTGGATTACTTTACCCTTTATCCTAACCTTATAATGCTGACTGCAAAGCAAGGCGGTATCAAGTACCATTTTTTGAGTCCTTGGTATGACCCGACCTGGGATTGAACCCCGGTCTCTCGTACTATTGGCGAACACTCGAGTCATTTGGCCAATTCTTCAATAATATTCAAACTAATGACTCCTTTGCTTTCAGTAATCTTAATCTTATAGCATCAACTTCTTAAACAATGGGCTTCTGAGGAATCATCGGTTTAGCAGTAGTTGAAATCAAACCTATGAATTCATCCATTTAACGAAATTATATTCCTAAAACCTCCAAATGTTTCACAATAGATAGAGAAGATCTATTTTTTACATACAGTGTAGCATTTAAATTAAGTCCTTGACTGTTAAACATGGAAAAATACAAAAGTAAATCAGTTTGATTGACAAACGCTGAACTCGAAGACAATCTGAGACCACGGTTCTCATTGTGTTGTATATTGACATTCGACCCGGCCAAACATGCCATTCCAAAGACGGCGGAAGTGACACATTCCGATGGCCAGTTATGGGGAGGGATCGTGTAGGTGGACTTGGCTGACAATATGGGACAAGGTAAAATCCTACATTACACTCACAGACTGATGCACCGGAAGGGAGTGACCTGTGAACTGCATGACAGTTATTTCCGCTTGATGACGATCAAACATGCCATTCAAGGGACGGCGGAAATGACACATTCCGATGGCCAGTTATGGGGAGATATTGAGTGGGCGATTGAACTATTATATAACTCGGTGAAGACAGGAAGTCAGTTTGTTTGGAGACGAGACCCGTTGGTGACAAGATGTGGTTGAGAAAGCCAGCACCCAGCGGAGCGGGCCCCCGAGCCTCCGGTTGAGCAGCCCTGGAGAACGAGAAAGACACAACGCTGATGGCCATAAGAGTGGGGGTCAATATATTGCAGTTCTGTTTGGTTTCCAACTCCCTCTCACACACCCAACCCTTTCAAATTATGTGTGAGGTATATTTTTCTAAGAACCGTGTCGCTCGTTTTATCGTGTCGTTATGATTTCGCATGCATATGTGTTTGTGTACTTGGTCATGATAGTGACTATACAACAATTGGAAGTTTCAGTCAGGTCACCAAAACGGTTCAAGGGTTAGAATGAATTAGTATGTTTGTTCGAAACATCCGACCTGTGTGGTCGAACACTCTATCTTGCTCTTTAACTCACCGTTTAGGCCACAAAAAATAATGATGAGAAAAGTCGTCAAGAAATTAAAAAAAAAGGAAAATATGTACATGAAATGATGGTCACGTTGTCATTCCTCTTTAACGAACAAGATGAAGAATGGCAACGCGAAAGAGACATCAGAGTGACCGAGAAGGCAAGACAAAACGATCAGAGAAAAGATATCGTGTGGATAATGGTGTAAGGCATAAACATCTACTAAGCTGAACCATGCAACAGAAACTCAGAAACAGTAGCTTACGAGACTAACAATAAAACAATCACTCCTTTCACCCATGGTCAATCATTCTACAAGTCACGCAGCCTGTCGGTAGACCCTAGAGTCTACCGACACCGACCTTGTCTTCTGCCGAGCGGTAAGACCCGACCCTGCTTGCTATGACACTAAACTGCATCCAGTGATCAGACTCCAGTTTTGGAACTCCGGGGAGAGTCAAGTATCCCTTTCGTAGTCATTATTCCTAAGTCCATTCCGACCAGGAGCGGTAGTACCTGTTAGGACCCCATCTATCGATCAAATAGATCTATTGAAAAATTTATTGGGATTAAGTAGGAATATGTAAAACCATATAATTGTATACAAATTATTTGCTTTAAGATTCGATACTTGAAGTGGTGGTTGTTTATTAGTAGTTTATATCTTTAGTGACTTGAAACTATATAATCAGCATCATTATCAAGGCATGCTGACGGCACATATTCCCTTGATTCTTTCTCACCATCCGTCCTCTATCGGCTATCACTTTTGCCATGTCTTGTACCAAGTATCCGAACAGAGTCGATGAATGTAGGTTTTTGCCGGTCAACTAACATTGGTGTTGCCCGACTGATTTGAATATTTTGTGACATGAGAGCAAATTGGCCCTACAGCACTTATTTTACAGGGTGCTACTTCTAGGATTTATTCAGAACAGCACGTCGCTTTCTTGTGCAGTTCCCATCGTGCTATTTTTTCGTTAGAGTCCAAGTGCTGCAACAATAAAGTAGTACTGAGACGGCTACTGCTTGAAAGAATTCCCATTTTATTTCATGTAAGATCAGATTTCAGTATAGTTGTTAACCTATCGAAGGAAGTTCATGCCTTTCCTGTGCCCATGTAGTGGCATTAAGAGACCCAATATGGTTTGACATGCCGTAAACCAACCAACCAAACAACCAACCAACATTAACAATTCACATATCGAAAGCGGTTGGCAAGAATTACGTTCAATATAAAAGTTTTGTGAGATCTTCTGGCAAATTGTATCAATAAGAATGCATTGCCTTATTGGTCAATCGTCAAAAATTGTATTTTTTGTGTTTTCATTGAGAAATGACCATTTCTTTTACTCTCAACGGGGATTAAGAAAACCATTTGCACAAAACTTTGGATTACTGACGAATATAGCAGCTTATAAATTGTGGAAGGGAATCCCTAAGACGTTGTGTTTAACGGGCTGAGTTTGCGACATCTTAGCGAATTTGAACCCCAGTCTCACTGTTGCGTTCACTTATGGACTAATATCCTTGTGAAAGGCATGAACCCTCTAACCTCCCATAATAATCGATTAAATTGTGCTACTAGCGTTCCTTTACAAAGAAATAGTACTACTAGTGTTCCTTTACTAAAATGGCTTTGGCATTAAATTACCCTCGAAACTAAACTAAACGATTAAAAAATTGTCACTCGACATAACGAGTAAAACATAATAAAATCTACTATGATATCAAGACAGCATTTGATTCAATGAAAATTGATTGAAAGAACGGGACTTTTTCCAGTGTGTATCCCTGTTGTTACTGCTGTATGGTTGCGACCCTTGAACTTGAGCGAAACTTTAAGATAAAATGCTAAATAGAAACTACACAAAGATCCTGCATACTGTCATTCAAACTCCAGTGAAAAACCATCAACTAACGCTGGTGTGTAAAACTTTGAAAGGTGTAAAGCTAATGACCATGCATAAGGCATTACATCCCAAAGATGACGTTGACAGACTATATGTATCAAGAAAGGAGGGAGGAATACGACTTATCGGCATTGAAGACAGCATTGATGCATCGATACAACGACTCGAGGATTGCATACATCGAGCACGTCGATTACATCCACCGGAAACGATGCTGACAACACGGAGGCTAACAGAATGACAATAACCAGAAGACAAAAATCGGAAGGAAAACAACTATGTGAGCGTTTTATACGACTAATAAACAACATCTCCCACGAGAAAACGTGGACGTGGCTAAGAAAAGGAAACCTTAAGAGAGAAACAGAATCTCTCCTAATAGCAACGCAAAACAAAGCCATAAGAACAAGTCATATCAAAGCGGGAATAGATTAAACGCAACAAAATAGCAAATGTAGGCTAGGCAGTGACAGATGAAACCACCAATCACATAATAAGCGAATGCAGCAAATCAGCGCAAAAGGAATATAAGACTAGACACGACTAGGTCGGCAAGGTGATCCACTGGCAGATGTGCAAGAAATTTAAATTTCACCATACGAACAAATGGTATATGCACAAACCAGCATCTGTCCTGGAGAATGACACACAAACTCCGCAGGGACTTTGACATACAAACGGACCACCTAATCTTGGCCAAAACACCAGACCTTATAATAATCAACAACATGAAAAGAGAACTTGCATAATTGTGGACTGTTCCGGCTGATCACTGAATAAAACGGAAGGAAAGTGAAAAGAAGGATAAGTACCTCGACTTTGCTAAGGAACTGAAAACATTATTGAACATGAAGGTGACAATTACAGCAATCATGACTGGTGCCTTTAGTACAGTCACCAAAGGATTATTAAAGGGACTGGAGGACTTGGAGGTAGGAGGACGAGTGGAAGCCATCCAAACAACATTATTGAAAACGGCCAGAATACAGGGAAACGTCCTGGAGACTTGAGGAGACTTGCTGTCACTCAAACTCCAGTGAAAGACCGCCAGCTAAAACTGATGTGAAAAACTCTAAAGGAGTAAATAATAATAAAAATAATGTTATATACGTATATATATATAGATAGATAGATAGATCAACATACTGTATATGGATCCACACATCTCCAACGATAGTAAAACGAAATGGAAAAATCTAGCTATGGCCGGGATTCACAACGAAAAGACTTACGATACGGTCCCCCAAAACTGGATAGTACACTGTCTCAAAATGTATAAAATACCTGACGAAGTTATAAAGTTCATCGAGAAAACCATGAAAATCTGGTGAGTGGAATTGACAGCTGCAGGAAAAAGCTTAACAAAAGTAAAGATCCAGAGAGGCATATTCCAGGGAGATGCAATATCACCATTACCATTTGTAATAGAGATGATGTCACTCAATCACATTGTCAGGAAATGTATAGCCGGATACAACTCAGTAAATCGCAAGAAAAGATCAACTACTTAATGTACATGGACGACATCAAACTTTTTGCTAAAAACGAAAAAGAATAGGAAACTCTAATACTGACTATTAAAATATACAGTCAAAATATAGGGATGGAATAGGGATAGCATAGACAAATGCACCATGCTAGTAATGAATAGCACGAAACCACACATGACAGAAAGAAATTGAACTACAAAATCAAGACAAAATCAGAGAAAAGAAACAAGTGGAAATGAAAGAAAAAAGTTAAAAAGTGTATCTCAGGAGAACGAAAAAGCTATTCGAGACAAAACTATATAGCAGGAACCTTATAAAATGGATAAATACCTGAGCAGTCCCCCTCGTAATATACTCGGGACCATTCTTGAAGTGGACTAGAAAACTGGGCCTCAAATAAATGGACAAGGGAACAAGAAAACTAATGACCATGCATAAGGCCTTGCATCCCAGAAATGACGTTGACAGATTATATGTGTTTAGAAAAGAGGTGGGAAAGGGGAATTGCCAGCATTGAAGACAGCGTTGACACATCGATACAAGTGATACAGCGCGGAAGAAGACAGATCACTGCCACCAGAAATAATACTGATAACACATCGATTAGCAGAACGGAAATAATCAGAAAACAAAAATTGGAAGAAAAAACCCCAAAAAACTCAAAAGACGTTTTAAGCGACAAAGAAGCCATATCTTTCACGAAAAAGCGTGGATGTAGCTAAGAAAGGGAAACCTTAAGAAAGAAACAGAATCTCTTCTAATAGCATCACAAAACAACGCCATAAGGACCAACCATATCAAAGCAAGAATAGATAAGACGCAACAAAACAATAGATGTAGTGATAGAGACGAAATCATCAATCACATATTAAGCGAATGCAGTAAAATAGCACAGAAAGAATATAAGAATAGACACGACTGGGTGGGAAAGGTGATCTACTGGGAACTATGCCAGAAATTCTAATTTGACCATACGAACAAATGGTATATGCACAACTCAGCATCTGTCCTGGTGAATGAGATGCACAATCTCCGCTGGGATTTCGAGATACAAACTCGGCCAGACAATTAGACCTTATTATTAATCGACAAAAAAAGAGAACTTGCCGAATTGTGGACTTTGCTATCCTGTCTGACCATAGGAATTGAATGAAAGTGAAAAGAAGGATAAGTACCTTGACCTGGCTAAGGAATTGAAAAAACTGTAGAACATGAAAGTAACGGTTATGCCTAATTGTAATAGGTGCTCTTGGTACAGTCACCAAAGGTTTGGTAAAAGGACAAGAAGATTTGGAAATTAGAGGTCGAGTGGAGACAATCTAAACTAATGCGTTGTTGAGATCGGCAAGAATACAAAGAAGAGTTTTAGAGACTTGAGGAGACTGGTTGTCACTCAAACTCCTGTGAAAGACGATCGGCTAACGCTGATGGGAAAAACTGTCAAGGAGTAAAATAATGATAATAAATTAATTATAAACAAAAATACGAAAATACAATAAATGAAATATAATAGAGTAAATAAATTAAGAAAACACTCGCTTAGTTGGTTTGGGCTGTAGAATACACTAACTGCACCTCTTCAGATGAGTAAGACTCCCTTAACCAGTGCCCGGGGTATGACGCTAAACAATCTGATGGTGGTAATACTGGAGATTTAAGGAATGCGGAGTACCCCTTCATTGCCATCGCTCCCGGGTCAACTCTAGCCCAGAGTGGGTTCACCTGAAAGGGTCCTATCTATTGGTTAAATAGTACTAAACTGTGTACTAAACTGAATTGTTTTAAATAGAACTGTTTTAACATTTAACCGTTTGAAAACAAAAACTATACTTATACAAAACAGCATTTTTTGAAATTAAATTTGGCGTTAAATGACCCGAAAAGGATTGATACGCCGTAAAACAAAACAACCAACCAACCAACCAACTATTCTTATAATACACCACAAATTAAATCACTCTTCTCATCAGGTCCTGCACGGCAGTATATAGCGTGGCCCAAAAGTAGGTGGACAGTTGGTGGAATGAATCAATTTGTTCCACAGTAACAACAGCAGTCTAATTCACAGGACCTTTATTTCCAACAAAATGCCCTCCCCCGGCATATTATTCACAAGCTGTCCGCAAGTATCTTGAAACATTTCCTAAGAAATTGATTGACTGAAGAGGTCCAATTGATTGACCAGCACATTCACATGACTTAACCTCGATGGATTTTTTTCTTTTTGGTTGGAGTCCTCAAGAACAAAGTTTATCGTCGAAAACAAAGAAGTGTTATATACTTTCCTCCTACTTTTGGACCATCCTGTATAAATTATACCCTAAACGTGGGAGCCTTTTGGTCTGATGATCGCATAGGCAAGAAACTGACAGTCAGCAAGCACCGTTGACATGTCTACGCTATGCAAACTTACATTTCTCTCTCTCTCTTCCTCTCTCTCTCTCTCTCTCTCTCTCTCTCTCTTCCTTCTTATATATATATATATATATATTGAGAGAGAGAGAGAGAGAGAGAGAATGAATTAAAGAAACTTGTATAAGAATGTGCTAAGTGCGTTGAATTGTCGACTCTATATAATTCTAGGTCATTCTAGTCTTGGTTGGTCGACAACTTTTCACCCCTTCCTCATGTATAAACTAACTGGCATGACTAATTGCGACAATGGAAAATTTGCTTTCGAAACTTGGATCTGAACTTGATTCGAACACTGGTCTCGAAACCCATACTTTACCATTTTAACCACTAAACAGCCATTAAGTGAGAAGGCTAGAGAGACGTGGATAGATAGACCTAATTGAGTAGAGACATAGTAGAAATACAGCGCAGATAAAAGAGAGAGACAGAAAGAGAGAGAGAGAGAGTGAGAGAAAGAGAGAGTGAGAGGTGATAACTGAGAGAGAATTTTGCGTGAAGTTCGATAAGGTGTAAATTTCTTCTGGTAGTCATTTTAGTACAGTAACTATGCAACGGTAAATAATAAAGAATGCTGGCGTCGTTTCCATTGTCACAACTCACTGGTTGTCTAATAAACTGATTACTATGGCATAAGAGAGAGCCGGGCGGCTGTCATGTTTGTTTCCGCATTATTTTTTGTCTTTTTTTTTTTTCGGGGTCGCATGCGATCCTGGGGGCGCCGCTGGTTTTGCCTGGATGCCTCAGACCAATCTGATATGCGCTTGGTTGGGCTTGGTGGCTAAATGTGGGAAAAGACGCGGGGATGCGTGAGAGCGATCGCTAGGAGCGCGGGAAAATCGCTTTGTTTGGGCATTTTGCGTTTGTTTGCACAGAGATGGACATATTTGTTTGGTTCACAGTTCTGTCCGATATCGGCCCGAAAACCCTCTGATCACAGAGGCGTTCGATTTGTTGGTACGGCGTATGAACAAGTCTGACCGCAAATTAATCTCTGAGACTTTTTTGTTGTTGTCGTTGTTGCTAAACTTACGCTTTTTTTGTTGCTTTTTTTTCTATTTATTTTGATTAATGTATCTTATTTGTGGTCGTCTACATATTTACTTATTTATTATTTTATTTAATCTGTTTTGTGGTTTTTGTGGTGATTGGCCGCCATTCCTTGGATGTCAGGCGATGTCAAGTGATTTTGTAATTCGATTGTAGGTTGAACAACAAAAGGATTTATCGTAGTTGTGATAATGTTTTTTGCTTCGTGATAATATACAAAGATATGCTGGTTCATTTCACACTGTAAACATAAAAATCAGACAATGAATTTAAGCCCCGTACATTTTGTTGAATGTGTCCAACATACAAAGTTAAATTTTTGATAATAACTGCAAATATAACAAGTACATTTAGATAATGTTTGAAGTTATTTTCTTTTATACGTAACGACATTTTCTTGTTAAGAAAATCTTATAAGAAAATAATTTTGTTGTAAAGCTTCGATAAGCTTAAATAAAGGTTACATGATCCTGTTTTTTTACAAACATCGTGAAAATCATAGGTTTTTAAAATGTTGAAATATAATGCGAAAACAGGTTCCAAATACGCACGACCCACAATTTGATCTTATGTCAATGATTATAAGTTACAGTGGCAATTCGTCGATCAGCATCATGGAACTGCAGCACCCCTTATTCTCGCCCAATATATATTTAACAAAATATTTATAAAATTATTTAATACTATAATCAACTATCAATATTTAATACTATTCTTAATAATCACAGCATGTGTGTTATATAAAATTAATATAATTTTTATACATTTTTTAAATTAAGACTCTCACGAATTAATGCCATAAGCCGTCACTGACAAGCAAGTATTTTTAGTTTTATTCAGAATATGAACTGGAATAGAAAAAAAGCTTTTCAAGGGTGAATCTTTCATTTTTATTAAATTCTAAAATTTAAAGAAATATCTATGCACAGCTGAGAGAGTTAGATAATGAATTAAGGTCGTCTCGATATAATACGGTCGTCTAGAAATAATAAAATCGTCTGGAAATCTAGACTGCTGTCCGGACGAGTCAGTTTTATTTCACATTTTTTGATCAGAACTTTTTGATGAAACACAGATTTGTGCAAGTGCATCATCTTCCATGCTCATTTTATTCTTCTTGTTTCCTAAACTGAAAATTCATCTTACCTATAAGATACCTGTATGTGGAGAACGTTAAAGAATACGAAGGTTAGCTTCACAACGTAACAAAAGATGATTTTCAGAGAAGCTTCGATCTATGGAGCTATTTCAAGGGAAACGGTGAAAACCGAGTGTTAGAGTGTATAATATTCTACTTTTCGAAATTCCCAAGATTTTCTGAGTAGTTTATAAAGAGAAAGCCCCGAATGTTACAAGGGAAACTAGGTATTAAGAATAATTTTTTCGTTGTCAAATGCTTTGACTTTTCGGTAAAACATCGAATATGCTCAGAGGTACTATCTTAAAGGGAGCGAAAATTCAATTGAGAAATTTCTTTTGAGAGAAGGACCTTGAAATAAAGAGTATTTTTATTCACTGTCAAATGCTTTGAGTTTTTGGTAAAACATCGATTATGCTCAGAGGTACTCTACATTCCCCAAAGCTTCAGCATTACTGGAACCTCACCATCAGATTGTTTAGTGTCATATATCCAGGACACTCATTGGGGGATCTTATCCCTTTTCTGAAGTGCAATCGGTGTATTCTACTGCCCCCATCCGACTGGGCAATACACAGAGTTAATATCAAAACTGTTTTATTTCAGATAATTCGGTTCAGCATAAGTATACAGTTTAGATGTCAAAATAGTTCTATTTCAAACAATTCAGTTTAGCATAAATACGCTACGCAGTTTAAATGCAAAAAACAGTTAACTCAAGAAATCACAGTTTTGTGCTATTTAACCCATAGATAGAACCTTTATCATGTGCTACCACTCCGGACCAGAGTAGACCGGGGAGCGATGGCAATAAAAGGGTACTCTGCATTTCCCAAAGCTCCAGCATTATTGGAACCTCGCCATCAGATTGTTTAGTATCATATCCAGGACACTCGTTGGCGGGGGTCAATGGGGAATTAAAAACAACTATTTGATTTAATGCTTTATTTTTGAGATACACCATCATCCAGTTAATGAGGTTTGGGTATTTTCTTTAAAAGCATATCAACCATTATGGGTTATCTAATACCAGATCATTTTTTGTATATACAATTTGTAAGCGAATAGTTGGCGACCGCAGTCGAGGGCGATCAGAAGGCTCCCTTTTCAATAGCTACTACACCGAGGTGTAGGGGAGGGCGCTACTCCTTTCCCTGGATTGCTCCACTTTAACCTTGATACGTACCTTATATTGCTGAGTGTTAAGCAAGGAGGTATTTAGTACCATTTTTAAAGTCTTTGGTATGACGCGACCTGGGTTTGAACCCAGGTCTCCCGGATCATTGGAACACTCTACCACGAGGCCAATGAGGCGGTTATATAAATGAGTATTACCATCAGATTGTTTCGTGTCTGCAAAGATACAGTCGGTGTATTCTACAACCCCAGCTGACTGGGCTGCCTGAAAATATTATGAATATCAACAATGGCGAAGTAGTTAAATCAACTTATTTCTCTTTTCATTTGATTCATCACATTTTTTTATTTTCTTATTATATCTAAGGCATTAACTCGAAATAAAAATTGCCCAGTCGGCTGGGACTGTAGAATACTCTGATTGCACCTCTACAGAGGGGTAAGACCCCCCCCACACACACACACACAAAATGAGTGTCCTGCTAATGACACTAAAAAATCTGATGGTGAGATCCCAGAAATGCTGGGGCTTTGGGGAATATTGAGCACCCCTTCATTGCCATTGCTCCCAGGTCCACTCTGGCCCGGAGTGGTAGCACCTGATAGGGCCCTATCTATGAGTTAAATAGAACTAACGGCATACTTATGCTAAACTGAATTGTTTGATTAAACTGAATAGCTTAAAATAGAAAAGTTTTTGACAATTAAACCGTACTTACATTTAAACTTCGTGCTTATCCTAAACTTAATTATTTGAAATAGAACTGTTTTTTGACATTGAAACTGTATTTACACAAAACTGAATTGTTTAACATAGAACTGTTTTGAAAATTAACTGTGTGTAAATAAAATCTGTACTTATACTGAACTGAATTAGCTGAATTAGAACTGCTTGACTAAACTGAATAGCTAAAAATAGAAATATTTTTCACAATTAAACTGTACTTACATTTAAAACGTACTTATGCTAAACTGAATTGTTTGAAATAGAAGAGTTTTTGACATTGAAACTGTACTTACACTAAACTGAATTGTTATATATAACTGATTGAATAGTTTGAAATAGAAATGTTTTTGACAATTAAACTGTGTACTTATGCTAAACTGAATTGTTTGAAATAGAACTGATTATTTACATAAAAATGGATTTGGCGTTAAATAACCTACAAAGGTTGATATGCCATAAAGCCCAACAAACCAACCACCAACAACCGAAATAAAAATCGTTGAATTTAGGTGAAGAGAGAAAGAAATTGATGTGTGTATTTAATTACTTCCTCGAAACAATGGATACTGTCCGAACATTTCCTGTAGTGGCTGTTGGAAACGGAAGTTAAAGTGTTGGAGAAAATAGGGTCACAGATGAGGAAGGGCGGAAAGCAGACGTTGGTCTTTTGTTCCGTTTTGTTTCCTCCCCTGTTAATGGATATAATTATCCTTTTTTCCTATGGAACGCATACGAACGACAAGTACAAGTGTATCGAACGTTTCGAATTAATGTTGATAGTTTCATAGATTTGAATTTTAAAAATCGATTATAACCACAATGTTATTAAGCTTACAAATAGATAAAATAGCCATGCAAGCTTATTTAAAAGATTTTTGTGATCGATGATATTTTTTGAAAACGCTTTAAAAATCCTCAAGCTCATGACCCCACCCCTGTGCACCACGTGATGTAGGTATGCGTGCTGGAAAAAAGTATATGCACAGCAAGCATTAAAAATTACTCCTGTTGTAGTCGAGTATTTGAAAATTTTGGAACAGAAATAAAACTTGTTTTTTTATCATTAAACCTTTAAGATTACGATTGGGTTCGAAACCGCTCCTCAAAAACTTAACCTGATATTCGTTTTGAAGTTATGGAAAGAAGAAAATGTGGGCTTCAAATGAAGCATGAAGCGTTATCTTGTGATAAATACAAGTTTTATATTATAGAAAATTACTCTTCAGGAGCTCGAAAAGTATTTTCCGGTGTATAACACTAGACAACAAGTTGTGGGGAGGTTCCTGTTCTGGAAGTTTGGGAAGTGTGGAATATCCTTTCATTACCATTACTTCCTAGTCCAATCTGACCCAGAGTGATAGTCACTTCTATGGGTCAAATAGTTCCGTTTGAAAATTATTAGTATTGGATAGGAATGCTTGAAATCTTATAACTGCGTACAAAGAAATGATTGTTATAGACAGTATGAATAAAAAATGATTGTTATAGACAGTATGAATAAAAAACGATTGCAATGGAACATTGAAAATAAAAATCGTTATGATTATAATCAAACATTTACGAATGAATCAAATTTCGGCATTAAATAACCCATAAGGAGTTGATATGCAGTTGAATAAACGTAACTAAGTCGTTCAATTTTGACCCAGTTTTCCATCTTCATTAGGATTTTGTTCCCGCATTAACATTGAATGAAGAATATAGAACTAACTACTTCTTTTTATTTAAAAGAAATTGAAATCTATTTGTATTGAAAATTTAGCAAAAGAAAATAACATCAAACTCTAAAGTATCCTTATTTATTGAATGGTACCCGTTAGTTGCGCAAAACTATGAGTCAGTGTCTAGGTCCAGGAGCAGGCTAGAGAAAGGTTATATGAAAGAGTTGTAGTTGCCCATGCAGCGAGCCTCTCTTCTTTAAACCTCTAGTATTGTTCAAAGAGAGGGACATGGTCTGATACTACTTGACAATACTTACGTCATCCTTTTTCCAGATTGATTGTTCACTGGGGCGAAAGAATACGGTATGGTCTATTATTTTTCTGATAACAAAGATATATATATATAGCTTGATGAATAGATAATTGATGTGTGTGTGTGTGTGTGTGTGTGTGTGTGTGTGTGTGTGTGTGTGTGTGTGTGTGTGTTTGGGATTTATCTATTCGATTTGGGATGTATAAAAATAGTTAACTGAAAAGAAAATTAACATTTTATAAAAATTGGTAAAGGTGTACTTATCTGTGGATAATAATCTATCTATCTATCTATCTATCTATCTATCTATCAACTTCAGACTGGTTCTATCTCTCTATGGAATATATCGCAGCATCTTCGGCTGGAATTGTTAGGATGAGGCTGAAAGCAATGTTGGACTGTTTTATGGACACCGACTCCTTGTTTTTAATTCAATTATCCTTTTCTTAGACTGGGCGTTCATTCAAGTTATAGAGTTCAATATATATAATATTGTGCAGGCCGGGGAGTTGCTCAAGTTGAAAGTCTCCCTACTTCACGCCATAGATGTTGTCTAAAGGGAGCAACAAGTGCTGATACAGCTTGACACCATTACTGTTGCAAAAGTTGTCAGAACGAGACGGAAGACAACGTCGGACTGCCTTAGGGATTCCAGCTGTTGATTTTGAATTTAGAATTCTGCTTCTAGATTTGTTGTCTAACAGTTTGTTCTGCTATCTTACTTGTAGCTGTAGTTGGAGACGATTTTGCATTTAATTGTAAATTAAAATTGGCTTTTTTTTCAAACAAAAATCTTATTTCATGGAAGGCAAATGTTTTAAAAATATGTTAAACTCTAATAAGTCTTCATGTAGACTATTTAACCCAGGCCTGGGCTGCACTGTCGAGACATGGAAATTGGAGAATAATATTGAAACTGGAAAGCATACAAATAAGAGTGACAAAACTAATAAAAAAGAGTAAAAGATTACAGTTACAGAGAAAGATCAGAGAAATTAGGATTAACTACTTTACTAGAAAGAAGAATGACCGGTGATCTAATCGAAACTTTTAAAATAATTAATGGAATTTCTAATTATGGTAGAATTTTTTCAATAATTTTCCTTGAACTGAAAATTTTCTATCAAGACAGATTTAAAAAACAAAACAACTATCCAATTTAATTTTTTTTTTTTTTTTTGTGGGGAGGCTTTATTTTTATTCATTTATCTATTTTGCTAATAGTGTAACATATTTTTGAACAAATCGCCAAATCAGTTCAAAAACAGCAATAACGCCTCAAAAAATCAAATTGGGTGTTTTTTGTAAAAAAATGGTCTGGAAAATAATTTATTTCTGAGGAACTATCAGATGAATTACTTATCAGAATTTTACCTGTATAAAGATATTGTAATAATAGAGTATATGTTATGCGTATAAATTATTTCTTTTAAAGTTGATGTCAGAATATACTAAAAAACGGATATACCCAAGGAAGCATAACTAACAAACAATAATAATAATAATAATGGAATCCCGGTAATCACACTTGACCCCATGGATTTGCACCTGGATCTAGATGTAGTCCTGATGGAGGTTGTATGGAAAACTGGCATTTACCTATGCAGCAAGTCTCCCTCTCCAAACGTAACCAATATTAACCAATGAATAAGCCAGAGCCGAGACAGTTTCATACTGGTATCAAAGGAGTAACTAGAACGAGGCTTGAAACAACATCGACCTGTCTTAGGGATTACTGTTTAAGGTTTTGAATTCAGAACTATCTTAGTCTTAGATTAATTCCAACCAAAGGTAAAGAGCCCATCCTTCCCAGCTATATTTTTTATAGCTGAATAAAAGAAATTATTATTTTCTGTTGTTTGAATTGTTTTATTGATTAAAATAACTTTTTAAAATATATTTTTGAATATACTATATGCTATAATATTTCTGTGGCTTCTAAAATATACTTGCCCTGTGGCTGGGGCTGTGGAATACACCGACTGCTTTTCTACAGAGAGGTAAGAATCCCACTCCCAACGAGTATCCTGGAGTCTCGTGAAAATCTCTGTATTAAACTATTGATTATCATTATTCATTATTTTCTTTCATCTTTTAATATTAGTTACTTTTTATCACAGGTCATTATTTCCCCAACAGTTGAACTTGCCCAGTTGTAGAATACACCGATTGCATCTCTGCAGAGGGTTAAGACCCCCCCCCAACGAGTATACTGATATATGACGCTAAACAATCTCATCATGAGGTTCCAGTAATGTTGAAGTTTTGGGAAATGCGGAGTACTACTTCATTGCCATCGCTCCCAGATCCCCTGGGGCCTGGATTGGTCACACCTGATGGGGTCCTATCTATGGATCAAATAGAACTAAACTGCATACTTACTCTAAACTGAATTGTTTGAAATAGAACTGTTTTTGACATTTAAACTGCGTACTTATGCTAAACTGAACTGTTTGAAGTAGAACTGTTTTAAATAGAACTAAACAGTGGACTTATGCTAAACTGAATTGTTTGAAATAGACCTGTTTTGACATCTAACTGAAATGTTTTGACATTTAATTGCTTGTAAACAAAAACTGTACTAGCCTGAATTGTTTGAAATCTAATTCGGCGTTAAATGACCCGAAAAGGGTTGATACGCCGTAAAACAAAACTACCAATCAATCAACAATCTTAATTATACACTGCGCAAGAAAAGTTCAGGAATTAATGTTTTGAATGATAAGTGTTGTATATGACTAGTGTTTTATATGATAAGACACACACTTGATGTAGCCCTTTCTTTAATTTACTTAAAATATTAGTGCATGTGTTTGAGAGGGAAGAGATGGGGCTATTCTTTTTTGATAACAATAAAGAATAAAAAAAAAAAGAAATCATGACGTCTTCGATCAAATTCTGCCACTCAGTGCACAGAGAATAAAAATGAACGATGTCCTCTTTTGACCCGAATCTATAAGGGTAAAACAAACTATTCAATTGCAACAGGTTCTTTCCGATCTGAGCTGAGCCCTTCTTCCCGCCCCAGAATATTTTGTAGGCACATCCTCCACCAGATTTGTCAGGTTTAGCCAAGCACCTGTTCTGTTAATTGCTTGAGGGTGTGGAGAAGTAGGACTATTGTACAAAGTACGCGCGTGCACACACACTCACACACACGTAAATATAAACATATAGGGCAGTTCCTGAAGTGTAGTGGCAAACGACCTGAACTGTGACATCGTCGTTAGCGAGTTCAAACTCCAGGCACGCTATTACGTTCACTTTTGGATTAAAATCTTTGGGAAAGGTATAATCCCACCCCTTTTTCTCTCAGATTTGGTTTCAATTGTACCATTATTGTCCTTTTACAAGGATGGGTTTGGCATTGCATAACACAAGAAGGTTGATATGCCATTAAATAAAGAAGCCAAACCACTTACACATACAGACATGTACGAGGAACATTAAATAAGTTGCCAGACTTTTTTCGTATAGGCACTTTTATTGATAGTACACACATGAAACTCTAGTCCCCTTCAAAGTAATCTCCTCCGGCTGCAATGGACTTGTTGTACTGTTCCAACAACTTCTGGAAGGCCTCAAGGAAGTCTTCTTGTGTGGTCGTGTCAATGACCTTCGTCACAGCCTCTTTCATCTCTTCAATTGTCTCATAACGACAGCCTCTGAGCTTAGGGAATAACCAAAAGTCACAGGGAGCAAGGTCTGGACTATAGGGAGGCTGAGGAACTGTCTTGATGCCCATCTTGGTCAAATAATCTGTGACAAGGATGGAGTTGAGGACTGGTGCATTGTCTTGGTGGAAATGCCACTGACCCGATTTGAAGAGTGCTGACCTCTTCTGATGGAATCTCTTCCTGAACTCCCTTAAAACCTCAACATAGTAACCCTAACCCTAACCCTTTGGCTAATCAACTAACTTCTTAACTCCTCCCACACCACTCACCATCCCTTACAGACTCCTTGCCTTCTTTGAATCTTTTATGCCTCTCAAAAACTGATGCTCGATTCATGCAAGGTGGTCGAAAAGCAGTCTGAAGCATTCCATACGTTTCTGTGGCATTTTTTTCAAGTTTAAAACAGAATTTTATTGCATATCGTTCTTCTAAAGTGTCCTCACGTCAAGATTGCATTTTTGAAATTCACCAGCTGGAGGTGCCCGTGGTGTAGTCGTTATCGCCGTAGGAAATGAACACGGCGATACGAGTTCAAATTTTGGACGAGACTGATTGCATTTCACATAGCACCAATACACTTGAGAAATGTATGAATCCAATAATTCTCCCTCCAGCTATGGGTAAATAGTAGGACAGACTAGGTTCTTCAGCCATGGTTAGGCAACTAGTCTCGGAGAAGGGAAAACTCTGAATTCAAACCTGTTAAACTCCGCTTAAAAATTGACCTTGTGTCATATCCTGCCCGAGCGGAGGGGTTGGTAAATAGTACCAGCTGTGACAATCAGGCTTTAGTAGGGTGTATTCAAATTCCTGCAGTAGCTGTTCATTTGAACCTGAAATCATAAAAAATTGGTCAGTCATCTCATAAGATGTATATCAATAACATACTGAATTTTCAAGAGTCTACGACAATTTTAAATGCCTGTAAAAAAAAGTCTGGAAACTTATTGAATACACCACGTATATATATATATATAGAGAGAGAGAGGAAGAGAGAGAGAAAGAGATAGGCAATATATGCTATAAATTTATGTTAATATATATGAAAGATCCTATTTACCAACCCCTCCGCTTGGGCAGGATATGACACAAGGTCAAATTTTTAAGCGGAGTTTAACAGGTTTTGAATTCAGAGTTTTCCTTCTCCTAGACTAGTTGCCTCACCAAGGCTGAAGAACCTAGTCTGTCATACTATTTACTCATAGCTGGAGGGAGAATGGTTGGATTCATACCTTTCCCAAGGGTATTAGTGCTATGTGAAATGCAATCATTCTCGTCCAGAATTTGAACTCGTGTCGCCGTGTCATATATATGAAAGATATAAGCTATATTTATGCAGCAATATTTCTCTTAAGAACTATACCACCTCGGGTGGTATAATGGTTAGCAAGGTAGACTAGCAAACCTGCATGAGTGAGTTCGATTCTCATTGGGTGCCCCATTCATGCGGTCTTGTGCTACATCTAAGCAAAAAGCTTAGTAAATTCCCACTAAATCAGCCAGTCGGCAGAGCTTAGCTTATGCTAATTATGTCTCCTGTATCGGGGTAATATCTCCCTCAAAAGGAGTGTGTTGGGTATGACACTAAACTGCACTTGATGCTGAGGCTTCAGTTTTGAAGATCTAGAAAGTGTAGAGAACTACTTCAATGCCGTTACTCCCAAGATAACTCTGACCTGGTGTTGTAGTACCTGTTTGGTTCCCTTCTAATGGTCAAATATATCTGTTTGAAATTATAAGAATTAGACAGAATAGTTGATATCTTATAACTGTGAATTATTTCTCTTAAGAATGGTTACTTGAATCTATCATTGACATTTCTGCTGCAGAGTTTGGTTTCGAGATGTTTTCTTATTCTTTTAGGGTATTCATTTCTTACTTTTTCATATCCATTTGTTTGATGGTTTCTGCTTTTAATATTCCCAGGTAATTCTAGTTTTCTTCTTCTCTAAGTGATCTGATGCTTTCCTGATTTGGCTGTTCTATTCCTACTGTTGTTTCTCTTTTCCCTTTTTCCTTTAAAAACATGACAAATTTTTCTATTCCAAGTACCATCCCTATATATTGACAGTAGATTCTTATAGTTTGTATAAGGGTTTCTAGTTCTTTTTTTATTCTTGGCAACTATCTTAATATCATCCCATAGGTGTTTTTTTTTTTTCTTTTCCTGTGATTTTGTAAATTTGTAGCCACCTGTAGAGTTGCTAAATACATAATTGGAAACAAATAACAGTGGCTAGAGTGAGTTTCCCTGGAATATGCCTTTCTTAATTTTCACTTCCGCTTGAGTTATTCCTCCGGTTATAAGTTCATCTCTCCGGTTTTTCATTGCTGTCGTCGTTAATAGATTGACTGAATCTTTTATTTAGCACATAGTCTAAAATTCAAAGAACTAAAAAGATACAAAGAGTCAACAGATCTCTTCCTGAACTCCCTTAAAACCTCAACATAGTAACCCTAACCCTAACCCTTTGGCAAATCAACTAACTTCTTAACTCCTCCCACACCTCTTATCATCCCTTACAGACTCCTTGCCTTCTTTGAATCTTTTATGCCACTCAAAAACTGATGTTCGATTCATGCAAGATGGTCGAAAAGCAGTCGGAAGCATTCCATACATTTCTGTGGCATTTTTCTAAGTTTAAAACAGAATTTTATTGCATATCGTTCTTCTAAAGTGTCCTCACGTCAAGATTGCATTTTTGAAATTCACCAGCTGTGACAATCAGGCTTTAGTAGGGTGAATTCAGCAGTAGCTGTTCATTTGAACCTGAAATCATAAAAGAGCTTTAAGAGCTGTTCAAAGTTTGGCTGCCATGAAAGGATTGTAAAATCAGGTGACTAAAATCCGAAAAAATAGAAGTTAGATTAAGTTTGTTAGTCAAGACTTAGTTGTCAGTTTCCATCCGTTGTTTCTCTGGTCAACTGCTTTCGACCTGCGTACATAGACAGTAATATATATGAACCAAATAGCACTCTTTAACCATTTTATTAAAGGATCTTGTTATTGATTATTTAAAACCATATTGCTGTGCGGCATTTATTTGCATTAGAAATACTTGATTAATAGAATTAATGATAGTAAATAGTAAACCATTTTAGTGTGAATAAGGAAATAAGCTTTAACAACTTTTTTTTAAAAAAGCTATCTACAGACTATTCGCTTATAAAGGGGGGATTTGGCATGATAAAACCTACAAGGGTTGATATGCCATGAAATACCAGCCAATGGAACTGAAATTAATAAATTTATGTTTGCACCTAAGAAAAAAAAGATATCGTATTGGTTTTTCATCCAAATGAATAGAATAAAACGGAAAATAAAGAAGACAGAATAACGTGGGATCGCAAAAACAAATATGGCGGCGGTAAGCGACGACAGGCCGAAGAACAACTCGCAAATATAAAATCTATCATGGTGATGTAATTTACGGTTTGTTCTGATATTTTGAGCATTTTAAGACATTCTATAATTCATCTTTTCGGGATCCTGTCAACTTCTTTTTGTAGTCTATCCATTCCATGGTTACATTTTTCGTCCTTGTCTTGACTTTCTTTGTTTTACTATATATAGTAGATTATTTGTTCCTCGACTTCCTTTGCAACACACTTTTTCTTCTTTTGGAAATATTCTGCCGCTTTCGAGAGTGGTAGTTTTACTTTCTGATTTGTGAAGTCAGAATTTTTCACATCAAAGGCAATCACGTTATTGGTTTATAGTTGCTTGAAATGCATTCTTTTTCTTTTCTTTCTTTTTTTTTTTTTTTGTGGAAAGGGTCTTTCTGAATCTGAGTAGTTTTTACTTTTGTCATCTATTCAAGCATTTTTGATTCTCGTAGTCATGTACTTACTTGTCGAGTTGATCTGTCGTAAATGGATGGGAAGTTTTGTGCACCAGAATGACTGAGATGAGTCAAAAGGTTTTCTATATTTTCATAACATGCGACATAATTCGGCAGTTCTGGGTGCTTTTACGCTAGTTTTTCTAAGTGACGAACCACACTGCCTTTTCGTTTTGTCCCAGCATGTTCCAGCGTTTTTCCTTTTACAATATTTTTGTATATTTCTTATTTGCGTTTCCAATCGAATTTCCCATCAAGGTTTTGATTTTTTATTCGTGCTCTTTAAGGGACCCCGATTTTCTCAGAAACTAATTTCTCTCCTGCTAGATAAGTTCATTTAATTCGGTTATGTTTTTTGTTGATATATATGATAGTATTTGAATTATCTTTTCTCTTTCCGCTTAACTGTTCTCCATTCTATGTTTCTTAGTGATGGTAAGGTAGTCTTTTTTCCATTTATAATTCTCTTTAAATTTTCTAAATTTATTTTTTGTTCATGTGTTAGTATTTTCTCCGAGCATTTTGGTTGTGTGGTGTTTCTATTTTCAGAATTTGTCGTTTCATTTCGGTTAGACTGTTCATGTCTTTCAATACTTGGTGTGCTTGTTATTGTATTAGTGCCTTGTTCCTTATTTGTTTTCTGGTGCATTTCTAGAATTTCAAGTGCAGTGCAGTACAAGATGGTTGTCTTCCCTAGTCCATGTTTTGTGTTTGCGTCTTTGATTTTTGTGGTTCCTTTGATCGTCGTTCGTATACCTGAAAAAAGAACAGCCAACAATAGCAGGATGACAATCGGTCCCCATGTTGGCTATCAGGAGAGCACCTGCCGATCATAACACCCAGGACTGTTGACTGGGTCCCACGTTGCTTTATATTTTGATCCGACATTTTTATCATGGGTGGTATATTGTGGCTATACCAGACCCAGAGGTTGTTTAAAATAAGCACACCTGACACAGACATGACCGAGTTTTCTTTAGCGGGTCATATATAAGACAAAAAAAACAAAAACACGATGACTGGATTAATCTCATCAGTAGTCGCCACACTTGTTGATGCGTAGCAGTAGCTTCCTGACTGAACTTTTTTTTATCCTGGCCGTTGACCGGTGGGGCTCTATGATTATTATTCCTGGCGAGTTTTTAATACCAGCGTTAGCTGATGTTCTTTCACAGGAGTCTGAATGACAGCAAGTCTTCTCAAGTCCCCAGGACTCTTCACAGTATTCTGGCCAATCTTAGTAATGCAGTAGTTTGGAGGGTCTCGATTTGTCCTTCGATTTTCAACACTTCAACTCTTTAGGGATCGTTTTGAGTGCACAAAATATAATTGGTATCACCGTCACTTGCAAGTTCCATACCTTTTTTTTTTTAGTTCCCTGACAAGGTGTAAGTACTTGGATCTTTTTTTTTTTTTTAGTTTTCTTTGGTTTTCACTTTGTGGTTTGCTGGGACGACAAAGCCCCCGACTCGGCAGGTTCTATTTAAACATTTTTTTTTTTTTTTTTTTGTTAACAATCACTGGGTCTGGTCTTCTGGCTAGGATTAGGCCATCTATTAGCATCTGAAAATCCCAGATAATTTTTTGCATCACATTCTCCAGAACTCATTCTTGTTTGTGTATGCACCATTTAGTAGAATATTCTTTTTGCGTAAGTTCGCTGCATTCGCCTATTATTATTTATATTATAACAATTAAGAAATGTTTCGGTTATAAAAAGTTTTAAGGTAGATTATATATTTCTCTGAATGAAAAGAATATCTTCGCATATTGCGTGTATTTACCCTATAGTAGATCAAAGTGTAGTTTCAGAGGATTTCTAGGATAAAAACGAATGAGTTTTATTGAAACTGACTGTTAGGAAATGGTTTCCTGAATCGGACATCAATCCTCATTATGGATCTTTTAAATATAAATGAATGATATCGAAGATTAGAAAAGGCATAAAGATATATTTAAAAAAAAACTACACGAAAATTAAGTCCCAAAAACCACAGAAGAAGAAGAAGAAGAAGAAGAAGAAGAAGAAGAAGAAGAAGAAGAAGAAGAAGAATTGAGAGATTTGTAGAAAGGGGTCATGAAACACGTGACGAATTAAAGATGGCCAAAAAAGAAATCCAAGAGTGATTAATTTGGAGTGAAGAGGACGGAAGATGAATAATCTAAATGTGATGCTCGATCCCAGGAAACAAAAAACAAAACAAAAGCGATAAAAATAATCGGAAAAAAAGAGGTTGAGAAAAGAGTTATAAGAAATTAAGGAAGCAAGATAAAAAGGCACAGAATATGGTGTGGGTTTGGTTTTACGGCATATCAAACCTTCTAGGTTATTTTAGGCCAACGCCTTTTTAAACATATATTAAATATATGATTTATAAATACATTTTGTCATCATCATCATCATATCGTGCTGGCAGCACGGATATCCCTGACCCTCTTTCGCCACTCCTCCCTATCGTTCATCGCCCTAGGCAGGTCTTCAGGACAACAACCTGTATCCTCACATAGCTGCTGAATGTACGTTCGTGCTGGTCGTCCTGCTTTTGCGCGGCCGTGTGTGGGGATCCATAAGAGTACATCTCTTATGAGTTCATCTCTGCTTAACGAGTTTGGGCTAACTTTTGCTTTTGCACCAAGTTAAATGGTTTCAATTAGAGCGATGTAACAGTAACAATTGAACATTTGTCATTTGTTTGCACATGTTTAAATAGATATACACATAGGATTTGTATACAAATAATTTGTATGTAATTTCATTTTTAAATGAGTTAGAACTAATTTTTTTGCACATTAGTATTGCTGTTGTTTCTGCACAGTTAAATGGTTTTAATTATTGCTACCAAATACTAATACTTCTATTCAATATTAATCATTTGTTTGCTGAGAAGTAGTTACAAGTATTACTATTTAACAGTAATAATTCTATTCAACATTACTTTTTCTTATGCAATTATTTTAATTACTCCTTTAATGATTCAAAGTATTGCTATGTATCACTAATAAGTCAATTAGACATCATTCCTTTGTTTAAACACAGTTAAATGGTCAAAGTTCTATTTCTAATAATTCGATTTAATTTAAGTCATTTGTTTGCACACAGTTAAGATGTCAAACAGTTCTATTTGACCCATATCAGGTGCAACCACTCCCGGTGAGAGTGGATCTGGGAACAATGGCAATGAAGAGGTTCCCACATTCCCTAAAGCTCCCGGACTGGAGCTAACTGGGGTGACAGAATAACGTGTAGCTCTGATGTTGCCAACGGATGCAAGGCGACCGGGTCTGCTTTCAATAGATTTCAAAAGTTTGTGAATTGAAGAAATCTCCCCAAAGTATGATATCCATTATTAGAAAACACACCCACACTCACACATACACACACACACACACACACATATACATACATATATATATATATATATAATTTGCTTAAAGTTTACAGAATCTACTGAGAGATCTGCACTTTTTAAGAACTGGGGTAAGTATGTCAAATTCCCCGAATTTTTCGATAGCAACTCTAAGAAGGAGAAGATATGTTTGATAGGAATACTTGAAACCATACAACTTAGTACAAATTACTTGTATTAGATAGTACTACGTGAGATCATATCATCATCATCATCATCATGTCGTGGCACTAGCACGGATATCCCTGACCCTCTCTCGCCACTTCTCCCTATCATTCATCGCTTTTGGCAGGTCTTCAGGGCTACATCCCGTATCCTCACATAGCTGCTGTATGTATGTTCGAGCTGGTCGTCCTGCTTTTGCTTGGCCATATGCGGGGGTCCATTGGAGTACATCACTGATGAGTTCATCCTTGCTTCTCCAGCAGTGTCCTGCGTGTCCGGCTCGTCTAACTTGTATAGTTTTCGTGATGGGAAACAGGTAGCCGTACAGCTGGTGTCTTGTGGGGTGTTGCCGCCAGGACTTGTTCAATATTAACTGTGCGCAAACAGCAAACACTTAAAAAACAACACACAAAAAATCTAAATACAACGCACAATGAATGTGATTTCCTAATCTCTAAGCATAAAACAGACCAAGATGATTTGATACGTTGTTAAAAATTAATCAATCTCTCCGTAGATTGCGAAAGCTTTAAGCAAATTATATATATATATATATATATATATATATATATATATATATACATTGTTGCGTTCTGGTTAGTGAACGCTTGTAGTATTAATAAAAAGACAAACCACGATATGTGAGGAAATAGAGTTATATTCACAGGAAAAAGTATTTACAATAGAGAGACTGTTAGTAGACAAGAACATAGGATTAGTGAATACAGAATAAGGATATAGTCCAACGATAGTATTGGCTTCCGTTATAAGGAGCGGCTGTTCACCTTCTAGTTTGCTGGTATTAGTAGCTACTGCTATATATGGCAGATGGACTAGCTCATTGTGTCAAGAAGGTAGGTGATACTCAACACTCATATATATATTTGTTGGTGGTAATAAGGGATTCAGTTGTTTTGGGGAAATTTTTCTAAAATTCACAATCTCTTGAAATCTATCAAAAACCGGCCCAGTCGCCTTTCATCCGCAGGCATCATTAGAGCAGATGGTTTACGCGCAATTCTAGGATTTAAAATACTTATTTCTATCAAATAATAATCATTTGTTTGCACATAGTTATATGGTTTCAAGTAACTAATCATCATAATAATTTCTAGAAAACAATTATAGCTTTAAGAAACTGTTCTTCATACAAATAATTTTCTCCCAGTCATACGATGTTGAGTATTTCTTTCAAAAAATTTTCAAACAAATCTATTCGACGTATTTGCCCAGTCGACTGGGGCTGTAGAATACACTGACTGCACCTCTGCAGAGGGGAAAGACCCCTCCTAACGAGTGTCCTGTATATGACACTAAACAATCTGATGGTGAGGTTCCAGCAGTGCTGGAGCTTTGGGGAATGCGGAGTACCCTTTCATTGCCATATCTCCCACGTCCACTCTGTCCCGGAGTGGTAGCACCTGATAGGGCCCTATCTATGGGTTAAATACAACTAACAGCATACTTATGCTAAAATGAATTGTTTGAGTAAACTGAATAGCTTGAAATAGAAATGTTTTTGACAATTAAACCGTACTTACATTAAAACTGCGTGCTTATGCTTAACTGAATTATTTCAAATAGAACTGTTTTTCGACATTAAAACTGTATTTAAACTTTACTGAATTGTTACATATAACTGCTTGAATAGTTTGAAATGGAAATGTTTTTTGACAATTAAACTGTGTACTTATGCTAAACTGAATTGTTTTAAATAGAACAGATTATTTACATATAAATGGATTTGGCGTTAAATAACCTACAAAGGTTGATATGCCATAAAACCCAACAAACCAAACCAAACCTATTCGACGCATAGATTGGACACTGATTAGTACAACCACTCCGGGTCAGTGTGGACTTGAAAGTAATGGCTATGAAGGGGTATTCTGCAATCCCCGAATCTGAAGAATCGGAGCCTCACCTTAAGATGCACTTTAGTGCTATAACCAGGAAACCCCCTTTTGTTTGGTGGGGGATACAGTTAGACTATTTCAAGCCCCACCGATTTGTCTCCCTACGGAGAGAATGTAGAGCTAAAATGTTAGACAGCGACATCGTAGATTACGAATTCAAACTCCAATCGAGCCTTTCCCAGTCGGCTGGAGCTGTAGAATATATCGAGTGCTTCTCTGCAGAGGGGTAAGACCCCGACCAACGAGTGTCCTGGATATGACAATAAACAATCTGATGGTTAGGTTCCAGTATAGCTGGAGCTTTGGTGAATGCGGAGTACCCCCGACATTGACATCGCTCCCAGGTCCACTCAGGCCCAGAGTGGTAGGACCTGATAGGGTCCTATCTACGAGTCAAATAGAACTAAATTGTGTGCTTAGCTAAATTGAATTGCTTGAAATAGAACTGATTTTGACATTGAAACTGTATTTACGCTAAACTGAGTTGTCTGAAATAGAACTGGTATGACATTTTATTATCTGTAAGCAAAAACTATGCTTATACTGAACTGAATTGATTGAAAAAGAACTGTTTATTTGTATAAAAAAATGGATTTGGCATTAAATAAGGTTGATAAGCCATAAAACCAACACAAACAAACAAATCTAATCGAGCTATCATGTTCACTTTCGAACTAATAGCCTAACGAAAGCTAGGAACTCTCTCATTCCTCCAGCTATGAGTTAGATAGTGTCACCAAATGATCTATAAGGGTAGATTTGGCATTGAATAACCCACGAATGTTTATATGTCATTAAAGAAAGAAGAAAAAAGTCAGTAAAAAATCGAGAAAGTTAAGACATAAGGTCAGTTTTAAGTAAATAATCATAAAATCTAAATCTGAATTTTCAATAAATAATCATTAAATCTGAATAAAAAATTTTAAAAAATTTAATATTAAACCATTAAAAACATTAAAAAATGATTCGAAAATAAAGATGTATGATAAAAATCGGCAAATTTGAACAAAGAATCATTTTTAAAAATTGCATCATAAATAAATTGAAAATGGATTTTTGCTACGATACTGTCTCGTTGGCAACATTTCATATTGAACTACATCATCACATTTCTTATAGAACTGCATCATCGCATTTCTTATAGAACTGCATCATCACATTTTTTATAGAACTGCATCATCCATGTTCTTTACTTCACTTCGCGTTAATATCCTTGTACAGACTGGGTTCTTTCGACTTGGTAAGGCAACCAGTCTAGAAGAAGAGAAGGCCTAAGTACAAAACAACTTAAAAATTGACCCTGTGTCACATCCTGTTTGTGAAGGATGGGTTGGGTAAATGCATACATTATCATATTTTTTTTATGGAGAAACGGAAAATTAACTTTGTTCATTGTTTGCTGTTTGCAAAGATGTGCCTAATTTGAAATTAAATAGAGAGCACTTAGAGAGAATCGAACTTAGAGAGAATCGAACAATGGTCTTCTTACCAAGTTAACTAAACATTACGCCACGTGAGGTGCTAGAGTCCATTGATTGACTGAACATTGTATTGGTTTATTTATTTGAAGAATTCATTATATAAGAAACTATATATATATATATATATATAAATAATAATGAAATTTAAAGGAAAAGCCCCCTTTCACAGTCCCATGTTTTTGTAAGAGTAAAGCACTAGCAAATATATACGTTAACATGGGAAGCACACCTTTTTTTTCTTTGAGAGAGAGAGAGAGAGAGAGAGAGAGAGAGAGAGAGAGATTTTGTAAGGTGGGCAAAAGATGCACGCTTGATCAGCGCTGTTGTATTTGCTTGGTTCATTGTTGAACAGAAAAAAACTTTTCGGTCAAAAGAATGAGGAAAGGTGTGCCACAGAGCGAAAGAAAAAAAAAAAAAAAAAAAAAGAAGCAAGAGTCACACATTTTGTTATAGAAGATTGTTCGGTAAGCAAAAATATTTTCAAGAATAAATGAACACACAAAATTTCTTTCTATACTAAAAAGCATGAATCAAAGGCAGAACAACACTATAATGGATTTGAATGGGTCAGTAGGTTTTGTTAAAGAACTATTTGAAAATCACACACGCACACACAGACACAGACATATATATATATATATATATATATATATATATATATATATATATATATACATATATATATATATATATATATATATATATATATATATATATATATAAGGTTATTTGGTTGGTTGGTTGGTTGGTATTTCATGGTATATCAACCCGTGCGGGTTATTCAACACCAAATAATATATATATATATATATATATATAGTTGATTGGTGAGCCAATAGTTTGTAGGAATTTTCAAACGAGTTAGAGGTTATTTGTTTGCGCACAATTCAATGGTTTCAAGTATTACTATCTAAGACTGATCATCATCATCATCATATCGTGCTGGCAGCACGGATATCCCTGACCCTCTCTCGCCACTCCTCCCTATCGTTCATCGCCCTAGGTAGGTCTTCAGGACAACAACCTGTATCCTCACATAGCTGCTGAATGTACGTTCGTGCTGGTCGTCCTGCTTTTGCGCGGCCGTGTGTGGGGATCCATAAGAGTACATCTCTTATGAGTTCATCTCTGCTTCTCCAGCAATGTCCTGCATGTCTGGTTCGCCTAACTTGAATAGATTTCGTGATAGGGGGCAGGTGGCCGTACAGTTGGTGTCTTGTGGGGTGTTGCTGCCAGGACTTGTTGAGGATTGCACGCAGCATTCTTGTGTAATTGCCATCTAGTTTCTTCTCCAGCCGTTTTGTTAGCGTCCATGTAGTGCATCCATATAGCAGTATCGATGTGACCGCTGCCTGGAAGAAACTGCGTTTCATTTTATCGGTTAGGTCTGATTTCCATATAGTCGATAGCCTATTGATAGCTGTCCATGCTTTCGTTAACCTCGTTTCGATGTCCTTTTCGGTTGATTCGACGCTGCTTCCTAGGTACGTGAATTTGTCTACTAGTTTAAGAGGGGTTCCTTCTAGAGTGGAGATGTCCCCTGTTTGGTTATAGCACATATATTCCGTTTTGTGTGCATTAACATGGAGGCCTATGCTTGCTGCTGCTCGTTCCAGGCTATGCAGAAGTGTTTCGGCTTGGTCAGGTGTATTTGCCAGTATCGCTATGTCATCGGCGTAGTCGGCGTCGGTAATTGTTGTTGCGGGATATCTTCTGCTTCTTTTCTTCGTCAGTTCGAAGCCATTCTCTTTGATTTTGTCAATCGATGTTCTAAGTACGTAGTCTAGACAAATGATAAAGAGATACGGAGCCAGCGTGTCCCCTTGTAGTACTCCTGCTACAATGTCGAAGTATTCTGTGTCTCCATCTGGTGATCGTACTTTTACTTTAGTGTTTCTATAGAGAATCGTTATTGCCGCTACGGTTTCTTTAGGTATGCCGTACGCTAGTAGGATTTGTTCCATCTTTCCTCTGTGAATGGAGTCGAAAGCCTTGGTAAAGTCGACAAATATTAATGTCGCTTGTAGGTTCTTTGCCCGTACACCCTCAAGGATTCTGCGGATGGTTAGTATTTGTGAGGTCGTAGATCTATTTCTTCGGAAGCCATTTTGGTTTTTTCTAAGTATGTTGTCGATTTTGGGTTCTATGCGGTTTCGTAGTAGGGCATTGTAGATTTTGGCAGCTTCGATCTAATATTAACCATTTGGTTGCACAGGATTAAAAGGCTTTGAGTATTTTTATTCTACATAAGTAATTCCGATATAAACAATTTATTCAAATAACTAATTGAGCAATTCTATCCAACTCATAGATGGAACCCTAACATGTATTACCAATCTGTATATATATATATATAGAGAGAGAGAAAGGGAGAGAGAGAGAGAGAGAGAGAGAGAGAGAAAGAGAAAGGCATCCGTGGGCTAATGGTTATTGTCGTTGGAAATGGACACGGTGACGTGAGATCAAATCCTGGATTGTTTGCATTTCACATACCCTTGGAAAAGGTAGGAATCTAATTTTTCTCCCTCGAGCTATGAATGAATAGCAGAGTTCACTGGACCATTCAACCTTGATATGGCAACCGGTCTAGGAGAAGGAAAACTCTAAAGTGAAACCTGTTAAACTCCGTTTAAAATTGGACACTTTCCGCATCTTGCTCGTGCGGAGGGGTTGGTAAAGATTTATACATATATCTATAATAATCAACAACCCCCGCTAAGAAAAAACAAAAAAGATAACTTGTAAAATTGTGGACTTTGCTGTCCCCGCTGACCACAGAATAAAACATGAAGGTGACAATTATACCAATTGTGATTGCTGCTTTTGCTGCAGTCACCAAAGGATTATTAAAGGGACTGGAGAACTTGGAAATAACAGGACGAGTCGAGACCATCCAAACTACTACACAACTGAGATTGGCCAGAATACTGAGAAGAGTCCTGGAGACTTGAGAAGACTTGCTGTCACTCACACTCCAGTGAAAGACCATCAGCTAAAACTGATGTGAAAAACTCTCAAGGAGTGAATAATGATAATAATAATAATAACAATAATAATAAGATGGAGGTAGACGGAGACCGATTGCCATATTGACCCATAACTTTTTAACCACGCTGTCTTTTCTTCAGAGCTTTACGTTTTCGACTTTTCTCGACAAGGTATAATCAAGTAGGGGCCTCTTGTGGGCCACGCCCCCCCCCTGTGGCCACTGTAGGCCTCTAAGACTCAAAACCGCAGACTGACCACTGACCACTGCAAGACAATCTGTATCTCTCGTGGGCATCTGCATATATCATTTCACAACACTCACACATTTCCGCTCAACCTCAAGATTGCTTCCACTTATTTTCTAGTCATTTGTACAGGTGTGTTCTGCAATCACATTATTTACACAGCTGGTTGTCAGGAGTCACGTCTGGTCTTCAAGGGTCACGTTCGGCTGTCAGGGGTCAATATAGAACAAAAGCTGAAGAATAGACACGACTGGGTATAGAAGGTGATTCACTGGAAATTGTGCAAGAAACAAAACTTGAACACTACAGATAAATGGTAAGTGTGCAGACTAAAATCACTTCTAAAGTATGAAAAATTTTCAGGGAACTTTATAGAAACATATCACCCAATCGTGGCCAGAAGTACACATTTAGTTTTAGTTAATAAAAGGAAAAGAATTTGTCAATAATTAGACTTTAATGTTTTAGATTATCACTGATTTAAACAAAAGGAAAGCTGAATGAATACCCGGACCTTGCAAGAGTACCGAAGAAATTATAGCCCATGAAGGTTATAGGAATACTAACCATCGCTGGGGTCCTTGGAACAATCCTGAGGCACATGGAAAAGAGAATAGAGGAACTAGAAATCCAAGAAAGAAAATTGAGACCTTTCAGAACTCAGCACTGCTAAGATTGGTTAGAATTCTTAAAAGAGTCCTGGGGAACTGAAAAAACTTGCTTACATTAAGATTTTTGTGAAAAGCGTTTAAAGAGTCACATAGTAATGACATCTCCAAATGATTTGCCTCGTTTGTTATAACTTGACAGAATATTTCATAAATTTGCCAGATAGCTGTGTAGGCTAATATTTCATTATGAGTTTGATTCTCACTGAGTTCCACAGAGTTGGCTTTTTGTCAAACTAAGCTAAACTCAGCAAATCATTACCAATCTACACACATAAAATCTTCCAGACATCTATATGTACATAACGACATTAGTAAGGTCTTTGCCTAAGGATTTTTACACACCAAAGATAGATAGATATATAGATTTCTATGTGTAAATGTTCTATTATTGATATTGAGCACTATTTAACAATACTGCAACATTTGCTCCTCCATTAACTCACCAAGTGAGCTAGTAAAAACCTTATACCTCTTATATATATACATATATATATATATATATATATATATATATATGGGGTTGATATATATATATATATATATAGGGTTGAGTTCTCTAGCGAATGAAGTAATCGTGTTGCCATTAGCGTTTATTGCAAGTCTCTTCATATATGAATTGAGATCTCGGTAGCCGTTAAGCGGATGTATGTATACAATAGTAATTGTGATTCATAACCGTTTAAAATTTACTTCAATGCTACTGGTTCCTCGTGGCTGAGGGTTAGAAGCTTGGATTGGCGTTTGAGTCAACCGGATTTCGATCCCAGCTACGGGAAGCTAGTATGTCTAGCCACACTGATGAGTTCTGATAAAACTAAACAGATCTGTCTGTGGATGACTATATATATATATATGGATAATCTTCTTCCTTATCAAAACACTTGATTCAGAGATTATGTGATACCGGACGTCATATTGAGAAAATTTGAGATAAAAAAATCAGCAAATAACGTGACATATGAATTTTTTAAATCTATCTCTGTCTTTATCTATGTATCTATGTATCTATCATGAAACTTCTTTCAGAGAAAAACTTCCCCCTAAATATATATTCTAATTTCTTTGATATAACATTATCAGTTATTATTAATTTCTGACCTTATCTCTCATTTTATTCATGTAACTTTTTATAGCAGCTCCCAGGTCGTCATTCTACGATCGTTAAATCGATTGTTTCTCTTTCCGTCTTTTATTCCTAACTCTTTCTCTCTCTCTTAGCAACAGTTTTATGAGTAACTATTTCTTCTCTCATTTTAAGTAATTTTCATTTTCTCGGCGTCTCTCACTTTCTATTTCTTCCTTCTCTCTTTCTCTCTCTTTCTCTCTCTTTCTCTCCCCCCCTCTCTCTCTCATGATTTCTCTTTCACTTTCTGTTAATCATTGTCTTATAATTTTTTTCTTCACCTACCACCAGGCTCTCTCTCTCTCTCTCTCTCTCTCTCTCTCTCTCTCTCTCTCTATCACTACTCTCTCTAAGTTTTGTTATCTTTCTCTATCATATGCCTCCTGTCGGATATTTTGTCTTTGCACCCCCCTGTTTTTGTTACTTTCTTCTTCTCTTCCACTTACTCTATCTCCTCCTTCTCTCTGTCTGTCTCTGTCTCTCTCTCTCTGTCTCTCTCTCTTCTCTCCGCTTTGTCGTTTTCCAGTTTTTACTCTTTATATCCCCCTCCGTCATAGACTTTGTCTCTTTCTTTATTCTATTGTGACCACATGCTCTCTCCTTCCTTTTTGCTCTCTAAACTCTATTTCTTTTAGACATTTCTTTACACTTATAGTATCTTTATTTAATTGTCATACGATCTTCTTTCCTTTTCTCTTCAACTGTTTCTTTTCTCTCTCTCTCTCTCTCTCTCTCTCTCTCTCTCTCTCTCTCTCTCTCTCTCTCTCCCTATCATCCTCTCTGTTAAGTCTATCTCTGTTGTGCATTTGTGTAAGCACTGCCTCGTCATCGGATTTTTCTCTCCTAATAAGTCTGGACACAAAGATATGAATGCGAGAGACAAGTGGCGCCACCTAACCAATATTTCGTCTTTCGTTTTTGGCTTGTTCAACACAAACGATAAATAGACAAAAGAATTTTTTCATTATTTTCAAAATGGAATCTAAAAAAAAGGTATCTTGTTTTTGTCACTGTTATTGTTGTTGTTGTTGTTGTTGTTGTTGTTGATGATCCATTTTCTCTCCTTCTTCTTTTAGTTTTATCTTTCATTCCTTCTTCACTAACCCCAACTAAGCCAGACAGTAGTGCTTGGAATACGCAGATTGTAATCCCATGTAAAAGAGTAAGACCCCAACAAAAGGGATATCCTAGTTATGTATTTACCCAGCCTCTGCGCTTCGGGCAGTGTATGACATTGGTCAGTTTTTTAAGTGAAGTACAAATGGTTCGAATTCAGGGTTTTATTTCTCCTAGATTGGTTGCCTAACCAACACTCAAGAAGCCAGTCGGCCCATATCTACTCCTAACAGGTAGATTCATGCCTTTCTCCGAGTGGAACGCAAACAGCCACATCCAGGATTTGAACTCTGGTCGCTTATGTGTTGAGGCTCCAGCTATGGAACTCTGAAGAATGTAGAATCTTTCCTTTGTTACCATTACTTCCTGGTCCACTCTGACCCAAAATGATAGTACCTGTTTGGATCCCATCTATGGGTTAAATAGATCTGTTTGAAAATAAGTATAGGAGAAGTCTTAAAATTATATAACTGTGTACAAATTATTTGTATTTGTCAGGAATATTTTAAACTATATTGCTGAATGCAATTTATTTTTATTTGACTAGAATAGCTGAAACCATAAAACTATGTGCAAACAAATAACTATTGTTATTACGTAGAAATAGTTACATGAAACTATATAATTGTGTACAAATTATTAGTTTCAAGAATAGTTTCTTCACTCTATGATTGTTTACAAAAAATATTATTGGTTTTTTAAAGCCATATAATTATAAGAAAAAAAAGAGTGACATCAGCATCAGATGATAAACCAAGGCTGGACATGCCATAAACCAATCCACCCGCCAACCAACACTTAGTAAATATTTACAACTTCATCTTGTTTATATTATTATAATTACATATAATTTTTTTTTCTTTTCTTTTCTTTTTGTAATTTCCAATTGATTGATTGATCATTGTAAACGGCATGTCAACCGGTCCAGGGTTATTTTATGCCCAGAGGTTAGGAAATCACGTTCATTGTACATTTATACTTACATTTTTGCGTTGTTTCTTAAAAGATTTTTTTGTGCTCAGGGTCCTATCGAATGCAATTTATTTTTAAATAGATCTATTTGACCCATAGATAAAACTATAACGGGCATTTCTAGTCCGGGTCAGAGTGGTCCTGGGGGATAGGGATGGTAATAAAGGCTTATACCACAATCTCCGGATCTCCAGACCTCGCCATCAGACGTATTTTAGTGTCACACCCAGAACACACAATTTTTCGGGTGTATTTTACCACTGAGCAGGGAATACTACAACCGAATTCTAAACCCCACTGAGGTGGGGGGATTCTTGTAATTTACGTTGCTGTTTATCTGTTGGCTATTGACGAAGACTGAGTGACAATGAAGTTTTCTCAAATCTTCAGCATAATTTTTCTTTTCCTTGCAGACACTAGCAACCTCATGGTTTGTGTAATTTCAACTTTTTATCGAACTTCTCACTCATCTTGATTTCTTTAATACTCTTCAGAGATGAATGTAATCCTTCCTCCCCCATATATAGGTAAATATTGAGGCAGATTAGGCTGTCGATCCTTGATAGGGAATCCTGTTTAGGGGATTAGAAATCTGAATTCAAAACCTTAGGGGTGTTGTTTTCATCTTTGGCATGTTTCCAAAAGTACTTGATATTATGGACACGACTCAAACCTTAAGATTCTTGGTGAGGTTCTGGTATTCTTTCAATTTCTTGGATGATGTCATCATCATCATGTCACAATGACAAAGTTCTCTGAATCTCTCTCTCTCTCTCTCACTCACACACACATCCACCGTTCTTAGTGGATCTTCTAGACTGCTTCTAGTGTTTCCACAGAGCCAACGTAAGTCTTAGCTGATCAGCCAACAGGAGACTATAAGAAAACACCGCTTCCCAAGCTGTGCCCAGTATGTCTTGTTCGTGAATGGTTTGTAAGATGGGAACCAGGTGGCTGTGCAGCTGCTGTTTTGAGGAGTATTCCAAGATTTGTTCAAGACAGCACACAACATTCTTGTATAGTTCCCATCTGTAGTCGGTTATAATTTTCTTGGATAATCTATGGCTTGTACTAAAACAACTTGTCATCATGTAACATAATAAATCGGTGGGATCTATTTTTGACATGTCATGTAGCATTCAAGACAAGTCTTAAGTGGAAAAATACAATCGTGTCAACTAGGATGATGGACAACCGTTAAACTCAAGGTCAATTTGAGACCACGCCTCTTATGGAGTGGTTTCACTCTAACGAACAGAATGGTTCTAGAGTTAAAATAAGGTAGTCTTTTTGTGAGAAACATCGAACCTAAGCAGTAGAAACTCTCTATCTCTGATCTTATCATTAATGCTCCGTTGAGGTTGCATCAGACGATAAACAAAAAATGAATATGCACACGAAGTTGTCACGTAGTCATTCCTCTTCAACGAATAAGAACAAAGATGGCCATACGAGACATCAAAGTGACTGAGGCGAAAAGACGACCGACCGAAGAAGAAACGAAGTGAGGCGAGGAGATGGGAGCCGGTCGATCGTAGTGTAAGACTCGTGTTCATATCCATATGACATATACAAACAACATAGAACGATTGAGGAAAGAAGCAGATCGAATAAGTTGCTGAATCGAAGACATTCTCGCAATTCCAAGTGTATAAATTTCTAGTCAGTCGGGATGATTTGGATGAGTCATGAATAATTCTCGCAAGAATCATGCGGGAAAAATATTGGATTTTGGCTGATCTATTCTACCTTATCCACCATATTCAGCAGACTTTGCACCAACTGATTTCCATCTTTTTTGTTCTCTCTAAAATGCTTTGAATGGACAAAAAATGTTCTCAAGAAGATCAGGTGAAAACGTTTGTGGGAACTTGTTGAGCTCAAAAACAGCTGAATTTTATTGAGTTTGAATTTGAGTTTTGTTTAATAACTTATCAACTTACGAAAGTCATTTAATGACAAAAACGTTAGATTGTTTTTTGTTTTCTATATGGGTTTTAGGGTTTAGGGTATAAGTGTTTATTATAGTATTTAATTACATTCCGTCAGATTTTGGTGAAAAGGTTTTTTTTAACTCAAGATGTCCTCTAGTTTGGTGTTTTTGAAAAGGTCCTTTAGGTTGCTTATTTAGTACTCTTTGGGGCGAATTTTTCAGAAACTATCAGAGTTTAAAAGAATATGTTCGACTGTAAGGGATACTTTGCACATTGAGCCTATTGAAGTGTCTTTTTTTTAGGAGGTGTGAGTGGGTGATGTTGATGTGGCCAATGCGAAGTCTGGAAATTATCACTTCTTCTTTTCTATTTCTTCTATAACCTGTAGATCACTCACTGAAAAATGGTATGGGATGGTTCAAAATAATGATGATCATGCTATTAATTAAAATTAATTCATTATTAAATTATTCAAATATAGATTATATTTTACTATAACCGAAATTATTTATAACTCAACTAAATAATTTTGTACTATTTCTTGTCTAGTTTGCTCCATTCTCTGATTAACTGGTTCACTTTTTTTCTCCATAGAAGCAATCTCTTCTGAGATCTTTTAATCGTTGTCTCAACGTAGTTTTTCCCTGAGCTGAAATAATGAGAAATACCATTTCTCTCTTTATATATTCTCATTATAGCCATGTCTCTGATTGTATAAATTCATGATAAAAAGTTACGAGGTTGAATCAAAGGTTTTGCAAGCTCGCCTGATACTCCCCGAGTTTTATACGCCGAATTTGGTTTGGAGTATGTCCTCATAATAAATGCTTTTAGGCCTCTCTGATCTTGCATAACCGTTGAGTTTCTTGCAGCCCGTGCGAAATGTCTTTTAACATCTGATTACTGTACTATGATCAACTTTGCCTTCACCTTTCTCTCAACAAATTTTGGTTTCTTACCCCGCGGTTATCGCTCACTTCGAACTCGTAAAGTATAAGTTCCTGAATTGGACTCCGTTGCACATTCATCTACGCAACTTTCAAATCACACAAGGAATAAAGCAATGCACAACGTGTCAGCGCACCCACTAGCACGATACAAACAATCACAACGGGTATATACCACAGATAGAACTGCTTCGGTCACGTAATATATGTACCACAATCTAGCATGTACTACCAAAATATTGCTAAACTTTTGACTCATCCAAGTATTTTTGTATTTTTCCTGGACGAGTTTGCTACAAAGAATTATTTACTGTGTCATCTTTTTCTCCGTAAAAGTGACATGTTCATCTTTTCTGAGATCTTTTAATCTTCTTGATATTTTTTTTCGTTTTTCTTTTCTTTTTTTTTGGGGGGGGGCGGTGGGGGTCCAATAACGAGTTATTTCATATTTCTTTTCAGGTATCCTCTGTGTCTACGATTGTCTAAATTTCAGAGATGAAGAGTTCTTATTTACATTGCTTTGTAATGTTCCATGAGGGGAGGGGTAAATTTTGGCCGATACTTTCAAATCTCTTCACTCTCAGTTGTCTAAATTTTATATGGGAACCGATAATTAAAAAGGTTAGATGAGAAAAAAAATTTAATATGATCACAGGTAAAAAATCATAATAGTAGTAATCATAGTCAAGTAAGAACATTAAGTTTATAAGTCCCAAAAATTCATTCTAAACAGTCCAGCAGGACACATAGCGTAACGGTTATAGTTATTGGTTCCCTAATCTTCTAAGGAGACAATCAGGTTCAAACCTGACTGCAGGCGAGTAACAATACAGGAACACTTAACACTTGTTCCTGGTTATGGCTAACGGAATTAGAACAGGCGACCCTCGTGGATTCAACAAAGGACGTAGTTCGAAGTTCCGAGTAGGTTCCCGTGTTCGACAAACACCTAACGAAGGCCGGAGGACATATCGGCCGAAACGTTGCAGAAATAACAATAAAGATGAAGATAATAGTCCGAGAACCTTTAATAATGAAATCTCTTCACTCTCGCCACTCCTCCCTATCGTTCATCGCCTCAGGCAGGTCTTCTGGACAACATCCCTTATCCTCACATAGTTGCTGAATGTATGTTCGTGCTGGTCGTCCTGCTTTTGTACGGCCATGTGTGGGGGTCCACAAGAGTACATCACTTATGAGTTCGTCCCTGCTTCTCCAGTAGTGTCCTGCATGTCTGGTTCGTCTAACTTGAATAGTTTTCGTGATAGGAGGCAGGTGGTCGTACAGTTGGTGTCTTGTGGGGTGTTGCCGCCAGGACTTGTTCAAGATTGCTCGCACCATTCTTGTGTAATTGCCGTCTAGCTTCTTCTCCAGCCGTTTTGTTAGAGTCCATGTAGTGCATCCATATAGTAGTATCGATGCGACCGCTGCCTGCAAGAAACTGCGTTTCATTTTATCGGTCAGGTCTGATTTCCATCGCTTCGGCCGTCTTCGGATATTTTTTTTTTTATTCGTCGTTTTTTAGTCAGTAAGGTAATCGAGAATTTCGAACCAAATCGTTTATTTAATCTTTTTGCGGTGGACTTTTCCCATTTCGCTTCCCATACCTTCAAATATCTCGTATCAAATCATCTTAGTTATTTCACGTTTGTAATCTCGCTTCTCTTTCCGTTATGGTAAAATGAGATATAATCTTCTGGACCCTCAGGTAATGAAATCATTGGGTTAGAATTGGTTATTATTATTATCATTATTAATTGATACTCTTCATTATAATTTTTCAAGATGAGTTTGTCTTATATTACATCTCTTTCTTCGCAAGTATAACCCGGTAGCTTTTGCTTTATGCTGTAACATTTTGTACACAACTATAACCTTCTTTACAAGTATCTTCATTCCATGTATCTCCTCTAACATCAAATCAATGTTAGCAATACGGTAACGTGCAACAGAAATGACTCAAATGTTGATGGCTTTGATGTTATTTTTATTATTTTCCCCCAATGCGAGTTTTTCACACCAATTTTAACGGGTAGTTTTTTGCTGAAGTCTGATTGACAACAAATCTTATCAATTTTGCATGATTTTTCGAAGTATTCGAGCTGATTTTAACAGTATTGTATTTTAGATTGTCTTGATTCTTCCTTTAATCTCCAATTCTCTCAGTCTCTTTTCAAGACTTTTGGAGACCGTTCCAAGATCTCCTAATACAATTAGTATCAACGTCACTTTTATGTTTCATAGCTTTTCAGCTTTCCGTCAAGATCCAAGTATTTGTCTAACCTTTTGGCTTTTTAAAAAAAATCTTTATTTTCTCTCACTGTGTCACTTGAATGGCAAATTCCGCTTGATAGCAAGTTAATTTTTTTTTTTTAATTAGCACAAGGATTGTTTTTTGTCGGGATTTGGTGATCCATTCATATCTCAAAATCCCAGGGATTTTTATGGGACTCTGATTTTTGTGTGAGCATTTATCACCTGTTAGTATGGTCAAGATTAAACATCTTGCACAGTTCCCAGTGGATCGCCTCTCCCATTCAATCGTACCAAACCTAATATTCCTTTTGTGCCAATTTACTGCATTCGTTTATTATGCGATTAACTTTTTTTTTTATCTGTGTCACCACATAATCTAAACCTGCTACACTTTTGTGTATTATCAATCTTTTATTAAAGAATAACAAACATTGGTGATTATAAATGGTACCAAACCTCTCCCAGTACCCTAGGACTCTCCTCAGTAGTTTTAGTAATGCTGTTTTTGACAGGTTTCGGTTCTTCCTCCGTTACGTAATTCGTTCTACCCGTTTGCAAAATCCTTTTCGACTCTCACAAGAATGCAATAATAATGGGTACACAATAGTTTGTGTTAATTTTACACTGATGCGTTCAGGAAAGGCATGAACTCAACTTTCCTAAGAGGGATTATTTTGACTTCCTAGAAGCTCTTTAAAATCGCATTATTAAACCTTAGTGTGAGAACTACTCTCAGCTAAGATAGAAACTTGTCACCAATCTTTTGCCCAAGCGTTGCGAACACACCATTACACTTAGTTAAAAAGCACAATGTCACTGACGTGTTAATAGCATTTGAGAAAACTTTCTTCATTGGAAGGGAGAGAGTGTGATGATGATGTTTGTGTAAATAAGGCGCTGCTCAGGACAAAGGGTGTATTGTGCTATATAGGGCTTAATTTTAATTCCAGAAACGTCATAAAAATGTAAGGTATTTTTAAGGGATTGAATAAAGGTGCAGAATTGGCTGAACGGTTATGGGTTAGGGTTAGTGTTAGATTGAAAAAGTTATCGTGAAGCTGAGTTCGAATTTCGGCTGAAGTAGTTCTTTTTTTCATTAATTCCCTAAGACATGGTAAGAATCACCTTCCACTTTCAGGACGGATCAGTAATTATTATCTACAGATAGTAGTATGTAGTCCCTTTGTAGCTGTTTCTGGTAGAGATTATGGGTCACACTGTGTAGTCCGAAAAAAATTCGCGAAAAATTCGATATCGGGTGAGTCAAAAGTTTTGCAATATTTTAGTACGTGCTAATTTGCGGCATGGATATCACATGACTGAAACAGTGGAAGGGACCCCTGTGGTTGGTAGTATAGTGATATTTGGTGCGCTGTGTTGTGCATTAGTTCCCTCCATGTGATTTGAAAGCTGAGCAGATGAATGCGTAATGTAGTCTAATAATGCCGTGGAAGCAACCAAAGACATTTGTTGCGCGAAATGGGAAGGTGCAGTTGATCAAGATGGCTCAAGAAATTTTGTGCGGGCTGCAAGAAATTCAACGATCAGGCAAGGTCAGTTAGGCCTACAAGCGTAGATTCCATGGACATACTCCAAGCCATAGAGGCAAATCCGGCGTGTAGCACTCGAAAAATATCAGGTGAGCTCGGTGTCTCACAGTCCAATGTGTTTCACCACCATCTCGATTGAGCTTCAAATACAGGAAAACCTTTGATTCACTCTAGTAGCTCGACCATCATGTATGTTGTAGGATCATTTGATTTTGCACTGGTTGAATTATCAACCATTACCTATGAGTTTTTACAAATGCACCTAATTGGTAATAAATGCGTTGGTTAAATCCTAGACTTTAAACTGAATTGGGGTCTATATAAATCTATAGCTAGGTTAGGTACGATAGCTATAAGTCTTAAACAATATCTTGGTATCACCATAGACATAAATGGCGATATACATTCGTTGAAGTACTTTTAACTCGTTGCGAGATGAATAATCTGGATAATGGCAATGCTGCTTGTCAAGTGCATAAAACATTCATCTCTTAACAGGAGGATAACGATAAGGAAAAGATAAAGACCAACAATACATTAGTACTCGTTTACATAAGATGGAAAGAAAAGACCTGTCAAGGGGTCCTGCATATCCTATTAAAGACCAGAAAGTTTTATTGAATGAACGGAGCAAAAAAAAAAAAAAAAAAAAAAAAAAAGAAAAGAAAAGAAAAGAAAAAAATGCGAGTTCAATGGGCACAGACAAGGCTTTGTAAAGCCGAAGTCGATAATGATCTGAAAGCCAGACTGGAGGTTCTTTTTCGAAATGTGAGCGGATTGCTATTTTATACTAGATTTTCCACTTGGAAGGATCTCTGCGCGCGACGATGGTTGTCGACACTCAGGTCACACGCCTTTCTTTACATTTCTTTCGGTAACCGGCTTTGTTCTTTCTACGTAATTCTGTCAGGGGCATTATATATATATATATATATATATATATATATATACTCTGCTATGGGTGTGTGTGCCAGAGAGAGAGAGAGAGAGAGAGAGAGAGAGAGAGAGAGGTAGTCTTTGTGTTATACAAATTTTCTAGAAATGCAACTATGGAAAAATTAACTTGTAAAACCCATTTCCCACCGTCGTGTTCTTTCGAAGTCGTCCCCTTTGGAATGTTTAGTGCGATCTTGCAATATATGCTTCTTCTCATAGTGTTGCGGCAAAAGTCTGTACTACATTTGGTGGGCATACTGAAGATATTCCCGGAAATCTTTTACTGAAATGTGTATTTATACAATGTAGATATCTATTGATGCGTTGAATATCGATGACCTAATTTTTGGTTTGGTTTGGTTTCTTTGTTTAATGGCATACCAACCTTCGTCAGTTATTTAATGCTAAAGCATTGTAAAAAAACAGCAGTGATACTATTTAATTGATAGTGGGTGGATAAGGTGATTCATACCTTTAACCAAGGGTATTAGTCCGAAGGTGAACGTAATTGCTCTAGGGTTGTCCTCGTAGTGTAATGGTTAAAGCGCTGGACTGCGGAATCGTGGTCAGCGAGTTCGAACGCCAGTCGCGCTATTTCATTCACTTTCGGACAAATACCCTTGAGAAAAGTATGACCCCCCCACTTATTCTCCCAGCTATAGGTTAAATAGCATCAGTACTGTTCTTCTAGAAGGATGGATTTGGCATTAAATAACCCACGAAGATTGATATGCCATTAAACAAACAAACTAATCAAACGTAATTGCTTGCTTAAATTTCGAATTCGTTCTCTTCTCTGCCTCAGTTCAACACTTTAGCCATTATTACACCATTCATTTTTGGGCAACAGTCACAGAACTATAGATCTTTATATACGTATACAAAGATACCTGTGTATAGATTGAATATCAACAGCCTAATCTTTTTTATGGGGTAATCGGCATCGAACTAATAATTTGTATACACACTGTTTATACCCGTGTATATGTCGAATATCGGAAATCTAATATTTAGGGCAACAGACATCGAACTTTTACAATTTTGTTAGGTTAAAATTCAAACATAACGAGAACTGGAATTATTTTGGAAAATTCAATGGAATTACGATATATATATATATATATATATATATATATATTAAATTTAATATATGTTTATTTATTACTATTATATAATAGCTCTATCGTAGATATTGAGCACTCTCTATATTATATTGCACTTGGTTTGCCACAAACCCACAAAGTGATTTTGTGACAACCAACACTTATTTCAATCATACATCTTAGATGCATCAGGGAGGTCTTCAGTGATGCGCTGTCTTCATTGCCGATTTCGGGTTATTTCTGCATCATATCAGCTCCGATAGTAACCCCGGCTTGACTCTGAAAGAGCCAAGCCGCCTCCGTGATCGCGACATGCTACGCTCGTGCCTCTACCAAAGCAAAGAAAAAATAAATAAAAAGCCGGACTTCGGCCGTTCTTATTATATATATATATATATATATATATATATATATATATATATATATATATATAAGTGTGTGTGTGCTTTTATATGCGCAGATATATGTGTAGAAGGTGTGGTAAAAAGTTAACGAAACTAAACTGAACTCGATGCATTGACAAAGAAGGAGACTATGTTAAAAAATAAATATCTGTCGTGCAAAATAAATGTTTTTTTCATTATTACCCTTTAGACATATTGACATATCCCCCTCATATATATATATATATATATATATATATATATATATATATATATACGGGGTGGGTAAGGTTTGGAATAAATGAATATGATAAAGGGAAGGTAATAAGGAAAAGAAAATTGATATGTTTTACTATCGGATAGCTTCTTCAAAATGTATTTTTTCCCGCCAAAACGCAATCTACGCGTGATACTGGAGAGAGCTGCTTATTATCCTGTTTTAATAACATAAATATAGTAAGTAACATGTCTAGAAGAATCAAAATATAATTAAGAAATAACAAAATCAGATTCCACATTCGAAGTGCGAATTTACGTAATGCTCGGAATTTACCGAAAAAGCAAAAACCGAACATAAAAGGGATTTGAAAATGAACAGCATCTTAATGCCATCGTACACGACTGGAACACCTATGACGAAAAATTTGACTTAAGTAACGCGTCCTTAATGGTAATAATAATAAAAGCAACTGAATTTGTCACGGTGAAAATATATACAGAGTGCATTCATCCATATAGCTACAAGCATTAACTTACGACCAGGTTTCTACACCATATACTCTGTCCTCACAGGAGTGGTAGTATCAGTTAGGGACCCATTTAGGGGTCAAATTGAACCGTTCAATCATTTAGTAAAGATTATTATTAGTTATTTGAAACCATACAGCTGTGTGAGAATTGTTCCTATTAGATATGAATACTTGATAAATAGAATTACTAATATTAAATAGCAATACTTAAAACTATTTATTGCACAGTTGACTGGGGCTTTAGAATACACCGACTGAAACTCTGCAGAGGGGTAAGACATCCCCTAACGAGTGTCCTGCATATGACACTAAACAATCTGATGCCGATGTTCCAGTGATGCTGGGGTTTGGGGGAATGGAGAGCACCCCTTCACTGCCATTGCTCCCTGGTCCACTCTGGCCTGGAATGGTAGCACCTGATAAGGGTCCTATCTATGGGTTAAATAGAACTAAACAGCATACTTATGCTAAACTGAATCGAGACAGACATCAACATGCGACTAGCAAAGGCATGGACAGTTATCAAAACGCTATTGGTCATATGGAAGTCAGATCTGACCGATAAAATAAAACGTAGTTTCTTCAAGGCAGCTGTCGTATCGATACTGCTGTATGGATGTACTACATGTCTGCTAAGAAAACGTATGGAGAAAAAGCTAGACAGTAACTACACAAGAATGCTACGAGCAATATCGAACAAGTCATAGAAGCAGCAACCCACAAAGCAGCAGCTGTGCGGCCACCTACCACCCATCACGAAAACTCTCAAAGTTAGACGAACCAGACACGTGGGACATGCGAGCAAAGGCAGGACGACCAGCTAGAACCTACATACAGCAGCTGTGTGCCGAAACAGGATGTAGCCCTGAAGACCAGCCGGAAGCAATGGACGATAGGGACGGGTGGCGAGAGAGGGTCAGGGATATCCGTGCTGATGGCGCTACGTAATGATGATGATTGTCATTTAAACTGCGTACTTAGGCAAAACTGAATTGTTTGAAATAGAACTGTTTTGACATTTAACAGTTTGTGGACAAAATCTATACTTATACTAAACCGTATTGTTTGAATTAAAACTGTTTGACTAAACTGAATAACTTGAGATAGAAATGTGTACTTGCATTTAAACTGCGTACTTATGCTAAACTGAATTGTTTGAAATGACACTGTTTTGTAAGTTAAACTGAATTGTTTAAAATAGAACTGATTATTTGTATAAAAATGGATTTGACATTAAATAACCAACAAAGGTTGATATGCCATAAATACCAACCAACCAACCAACCAACCTTAAAACCATTTAACTGTGTGCAAACAAATGACTTATATTAAATGGAATTATTAGTATTAAATTTTAATATTTGAAGCCATATAATTGTGGGCAAACAAATGACTGATGTAAAATAGAATTATTAATGTTAGATAAGAATACTTGAAAACATTTACCTGTGTGCAAACAAGTGAGCTCTAAATTGTTTAAAAATAAAATTACCCACAAGCTATTCACTTACAAATTACATACTTTTATATAGTTATCCACGGACAGACTGTTTTGTTGTATCATAACTCATTAGTGTGGCTAGACACGCGAGATTCTTGAAGCTGGGATCGAAACCCGGTTGACTCACATTCTACCGCACAGTCACGAGAAAACTAGGGTAAGCGAGGGAATTTTAAATGCTTATTTATAACATTCGTTTTGTTGACATATATCCGCTTAACGGCTACGGAGAGCCCAATTCGATCGAAGAGCCTTGCCTTACACGAGTGGCAACCGTTACTTCCTTCACCAGGAAGCTTGGCATTAAATAACCCACAAAAGATATGCCATGAGTCCCCAACCAACCAACGAACCAACCAACCAACATCTGTTCTCATCAAATTAATTCTTGAAAATGTGGGATACAAAAAAAGCAACCAAAAAAAAAAAATTAATACAAAATCAATTAAATAAAGTTCAAAATTTAACCGATACAGCATATAGTTTTGTCAACGTGTAAAGCTTCTTTCCGCTTTAACCCGTGTAGGTTTCGTTTCTCTTGATTAAAATAAATCCATTCTGAAGAAGTTATCCCTATAGCGATACCTTTCAATTTGTTTTTCCATGTCGTTTTACTTTTCATATATACATGCATACATACATATGTATGTGTATTTGATTCCCCCTCTCTCTCTCTATTTCTCTGCGTTCGTGTTTGTGGGAGTATTTAAATGTGTAAATGTATGAGGACAAGTTATGTTAAAAAAATTATTATTATTGAAACTGCCTTCACTATTGAACTAGGTGCACCGAGAAGGGAGGAGATTATGCCAAAAATAAATATATGTTGTGTAAAATAACGCTAGACATATTGATTGTAATACACACACAAACACACACACACACATATATATATACATATAAATATATACACTTAAATATAAGATATAAAAAATTCTCTCTCTCTCTCTATATATATATATACATATATATATATTTGAGTTTTACAGTATCTCGACAATATATTCATTTTACATTCTATTGAGCATATTCTATTGTTTTACTGTAGTGGTCTGTACTGTGCAGTATTATGGTATATATATATATATATATATATATATATATATATATATGTGTGTGTGTGTGTGTGTGTGTGTGTGTGTTTGTGTGTATGCAAGTTAACCATTCCGGGTCTGTCCTTAATCTACTCTCTCTAGTTCAACCACAAAACATAATGTTAGAATATATGAAACATGCAAATCTTATATACTCTTGATTATTTTCATGTGAATTCACAATCTTTTGGGATCTCATGAAATTGCGCCGATAAACAATCGCAGTTGTCTGACAAGTCGTTAGGGTGAGGTGACGTTCCGGTTTATGCTTACAGTCAATGCATCAACAGGTGGAAACGGTATTTGATATACTGTTAATATGATACTGAATTTGTATTAGTTTTATTATTTTATCTTAATTTGTGCGTGAATTTGTTAAATATGTTCACCAAATACGAGTTTAAGTTGGAACTGTTTGTATAAGTTATTTTTGAGGCTTCAAATGTCGATTTGTACGCCACAATTTACAACACACACACACACACACACACACACACACACACACACACACACACACACACACATATATATATATATATAACCAAAATCTTGAAGCGCAACGATAGCTAATACATAATGCGTAATAATTCCCGAACTGACGTAGGTCGCTTGAGGCTGAGCAGTAAGATGCTAAGTCTAGGGTAAAATTAAGCGGGTTTCGATCCCAGCTTGAAGTGCCCTACGTATCTAGCCACACTGAAGTGTTGTGATGCAACGAAAATGTATGTCTGTAGATGACAATATATATATATATATATATATATATATATATATTTATTTATTTATTTATACGAGGGTAAGTCAAAGAGTAATGCTTTTTTCTTTAGTAGAGGAATAATTACTAGCACAGGAACAAAAATGAAGGTAGTCCTCTCATGATCACATCCTTACTTCTCAGCATAGTCATTGTTTCTCTCAATAACAATGTTGCATCTTTGAATGAGAGCAGGTATCCCTGCCTCTTAAAATTCTGTTGACTGTTCTTTTAGCCACTTTATCACTGCAGTTTTCACTTCCTCATCACTAGCATAATGTTTATCATCTCTTCGGCTCCATCTAAGGGAGTTTAAGAGGCAAACATTTTGCCCGTGACGAGGAAAAGAAAACTGCTGTGGCTCAAAGAACAATCAACAGAATTCTAACTGATGGAGGGATTGACTTCTTCGACATTGTCATTAGAAAATCAATCAGCACTAAATCTAATCTTCTATCGTATACAATATCATACTATTCAATGATCACTTCTTTTATATCCAATGATCTTATCGTATTTAATGATCACTTCTTTTTATTCCAACTCTTTCATACTCAATGATCATTAATATTTTAACCAATGAAACATCATATTTAAGGATCATTTCTGTTGTATCCAGTGATATTGTTTCTATCGGATTTCATTCAACAATATTCCCTTTAGATAATCAATAAATTAGACTCGTTTGTAAAAACGTCTCAATAAGAAAACACAAGTATTAAACGGAGGTACTGTAACAATTGAAATATTGATTTAGTCCGGCTAGGTGAACGCTGTAAGTTGATTTGCCTTGATTCCAGAATTAACCTCTCCAATCTGAAGACAGTACCTCGCCACTGAACTGAAAGTGAGCGGACGGGTGGAAATGCAAAAGATTAAGTTAATTCCAAGTTGCCATAGGCATTTCTGAAAGTGCGTAAAAAAGCAGTTGCGTTCTTAGCAATGGAAAAATACTTTTTTTTTTCAGCATTTTTTTTTTCAGCATTTTCTTTCTTTCTTTTGTTCATATCTTTGGTTTTTATTCTTTTTGTCGTCTTTCTTTCGTTCTTTCTTTCTGTTAATTTTATTCATCTATTTTTTCGTCTTTCCTTCTTTCTTTCTACTTTCCGCTTAACCTTTCTTTCCTTTTTTTTATATATTCCTGTATTTTTTCCTTTTTTTCCCCCCTTTGTTCTTTTTTCTTTGCTGTCTTTCTTTCTTTCTTTCTTTCTTTCTTTCTTTCTTTCTTTATTTATTTATTTATTTATTCATTTATTTCTCTTGTTCATATTTGCTTACTTTTTATTTCTTTGTCGATTTTCTTTCTTTTGTCTTCTTTCATCTTTTCTTTCTTTCTTTCTTTCTTTCTTTCTTTCTTTCTTTCTTTCTTTCTTTCACTTGAGCTTTCTTTCGTTTTTCTTATGTCTTCTAGTTTTATTTTCCTCTTTCTTTCCTTCTTTTCTTTTGTTCTGTTATTTTTCTTTGAGAATTGCCAGTTCTACGCTGTGGAATTCGCTTATGCAATGTCATTTTTAAATGTAATACACTTTACTTCGCAAATCATGGTTGTACATGTATAGCCTCATATTCTTCAAGAAAAATTTAAGATATTTTTTCTTAAATCATTTTTATGTCGTATAGATTTGGACCACTTCTTTGCATCTCTCTTCCTTTATTTATTTCTTCCTTTTCTCTGCATGTGTTTTTTGTGCCTCTTTCTCCCGTGAAGCAGTCTTTCGTCATATGATACACTGAGAGGAAGTTCTGAGCCTAGATACGGGATTTGGGGCCCAGGAGAGTCTTTAAAGCAGAAATTTACGAGATTTTTGCTTATGGAAGTCATGATAATCGGATAGGTGTCAAAATATCATTGGTATCAACCTTGCCTTTATATCTGCGTGGAATTAACACGAGTCTGTATTTAGGTGGGGCTTTATGCTACACATACTTTTGTGCGCCTATCGTATCAGATTACAAACTCATATATTTTTATTCTAATGTATTTATTGATTTAGATGTTGTTGTTTTTTTTAACTATTGCTGTCTAAATTCCGACAAAGAAAAAACTACGTATGTCTATACGCGCGTTTATCAGTCTAGATAGTGGGTAGAGTGTTCGCCAATTGTCGGGGAGACCGGAGTTCAATCCCAGGTCGAGTCATACTAAAGAATTAAAGATGGTGCTTGATACTTCCTTGTGTAAAACTCAGCATTATAAGGTACAGATCAAGGGTAAGTGTAGCAATCCAGGGAAAGGAGAGGGCCCTCCCCTACACCTCGGTGTAGTAGCTATTGAAATCGGAGCCTTCGGGTCGACCTCGACTACAGTTGACCAACTTTCTTGACTATATACATATGTAATGTTTTCTTAAAGATAACAACGAAGGTTTTTTCTTCAACAGTGTTTTTTTTAATTCAATTTTATGCAAAATTTATTCGAGATTTTGCTCCTTGTTCACTATTTGCGGTTATTAGTCATTTTAAAGAATACTTATTTACCTAACCCCTCAATCGCGGGCAGAATATGACACAAGACAAATTTTTAAGAAGATTACAGTAGGTTAAAATTTAAGAGTTTTCCTTCTCCTTGACTAAATAATCCAGTCTGACCAACGATTTAGCAATAGTAGGAGAAGAATGGATTCATCCCTTCCCCCAAAATGAAACACAGCCTCGTCTAGTATTTGAACTCTGGTCGGTGCTTCCATTTTCAATGACGATAATGTAATATAATGGCCGAGGGATTACATTTTATATATCTTGCCTTTGGGTTTAGTTAGGCTGATAACCTTTCGGCTCAGTGCATAGGTTAGTTTGGTGCAAACATGAGCGCAGGTGTTCACGCGCACGCGCGGAGCGGACGTATCATTTAGAGATGTCAAAATAAAAATCCCAGATAGGAAATTTGACCAGGGGATGTGAATGACGTCATGCCCCGGAAGCGCGCGCGGAGGATTTGGGGGATTTTGAAAAAGGTCAGTTTAGTTGAGTTCTGCCTCGGGAGAAGAAGGTTGACTTTCACTCGCTCGCCGAGGCCTTGTGTCGGGTGTGCACGTGGTTTGGGGCAGATGGAAAAGTCAGGTGTAACTCTCTCCTTATGTCGAAAAAACCTTTTAACTCAACGGCAATAAAAAGTTTCGTACCTGAACTAAGAAGTCGTGTTTTCGTGTTTCGGGATTCCTATGTTCTATATATATATGAGTTATGAACGTTTTACGTACCGGTATGAATATGTCTATTTCACGTATCCATGTATGGCTATGGTACAATAACTGTTACACTAAACACGCCTCCAAAATATTAAAAAGTAAAACACAAAATTGAATAGTGAGTAAAATCTGATAGTATGAGCGTTGGTAAAGAATATCTCAGTATCATAAGTTCAATCCCTGTGACTGGTAGTTTTGGGTGCAGAGGGCTTACCCTACTCTAAGGGATAGTCAGCATATTCTAAGCTTCACCGACAGGATGGGATTGTATTAATGTTTTATAAATACAAAGTAGTACAGATTTATTAGGTGAAGTATCGTTATTATTCATTTTTGATTAATTTTTCTTTCTTGTTTCTGCTAGGTGTTTTTTATCGCAATGCACAGGTCGTTTTTTGTTCTACGACCAGTAAGTAAACAGTATGAAAAGGAGACAATCTAACCGTTAGTCTACGAAAACCAACCAATAGATTTCATTTTTTGTTTAAGGAATTTTGTCACGTGCCTTGTTATTTACTAAACTTTGCTCAATCGGCACACAATATTTACGGTTCCTGCTGTAAGTAATCACCGTTTTTAATGCATAACAGGCCTTCCATTGCTTAACTTCTATTTTATTTCATGTTTTTTTAAGATTTTGTCTCTCGGAACAAACTCTCTTCAAAAGTCTTGACTGAACCTGCATGAAGTCTGATCAACGTATAAAATTGACATTTACATTTAAATGTCATTCCGAGATTGTAAATTTTTTTGAAGGGATCCTGAGTCAGGAACCCCGTACAGCACACAGGATTCTTTTGGTTATCGATACGACTTACTAGTGATGGAAAACCAACAAAATCTTGTGGTAGATTAAGATACTGCTGGGGCGCTCTGGGTCAGTTGTAATTATGCTTTGACCCTGAAACCATGCATAACCTCCGAGGGATAAAGGGTTATCTTGGTCGCACAACTGTTTTTTTTTTATGGCCTGGATATAACTAAGAAGGGAAAACCCGACGAGAGAAATAATGCCATCGGAACAAATTATGTCAAAGTTAAAATTGATAATACAACGAATAGCAAGTACTGGTTAAGTAGGGACAGAGATAAAACAGTTGATCACATAATAGGTAAATACAACGAACAAGCATCAAGGAAATACCAAACAAGGTACGATTGTATGAGAAAAGTGATCCACTGGGGACTGTGCAAGAGATTAAAATTCGACCATGCTGTTAAATGCACAAGCGAAAACCAGTCATACTCTTGGGATTGGTATGAACCTCCTTATCCCCCCAGCTATGGGTTAAATAGTACCACTACTGTTCTTCTAGGAGAATAGCTTTGGCATTAAAAAACCTACAAAGGTTGATATGCCATTAAACAAAGAAACTAGACCAAATCAAACCGAAAACCAGTCAATGAAAATGAAACTTCTAAAAAATTTTCTAGGACTTTGAGATACGAACGGATCACCAAATACCGGTTAGAAAACCAAACTGAGTATTAATTAACAAGAAAAAAAAGAACTTGTCATTTAGTGGATTTTGTCATTCCACCAGACCAGTGTTAATTTACTAAGCTTTTTTGCTTAGATGTGGCACAAGGCCATACGAAAGGGGCGCATAATGAGAACTCGAACTCACTCGTGTAGGTTTGCTAGTCGAGCTTGCTAACCATTAAACCACCAAAGGCGCCTCACCAGATCATAGAGTGAAAATAAAAGAAAGTGAAAAGATAGACACCTAATTAGATTTTGCCTGAGAGCTGAAAAAGCAATGGAACATGCAGGTGACGGCGATACCAATTGTAATGGGTACCCTTAGAACAGTTCCCAAATGTTTGGAAAAGAGACTGCGAGGACTAGAGGTCAGAGGAAGAATAGAGACTATATCCAGATCAGCTACAATACTTTGAAGAGTCCTTATGATCTGAAGAGACTTGCTGTCACTCAGACTTCAATGAAAAACTACCATTAAATCTGGTGTGAAAAACTCGCAAGGAGTATAATAATAATAATAATAATAATAATATTTTAATTGTTTTGGGATTTAGTTATTTCGATATTGGAGGTGCCCGTGGTGTAATGGTTATCGTCGTAGGAAATGGACACGGTGACACGAGTTCAAATCCTGGACGAGACTGATTGCATTTCCCATAGCACTAAAACCCTTGGGAAAGGTATGAATCCAATTATTCCAGCTATGGGTAAATAGTCGGGCAGACTAGGTTCTTCAGCCTTGGTGAGGCAACTAGTCTAGGAGAAGGAAAACTCTGAATTCAAACCCGTTAAACTCCGCTTAAAAATTGACCTTGTGTCATATCCTGTCCGAGCGGAGGCGTTGCTAAATATGGTTATTTCGATTCATAGACATTTGTAAAAATAGAGGCTGGACCAAACAATTTTGTGTTCTGCATGTGAGTCATTGAGATTATTATTATTATTATTAACAACACAATTCAATTTTCGGCTATACTTTCTATTTCTTCCAATTCATCCCTGGGTCTTCACTCAATATGTGGGGTGAGGGAAGTCAGTGATTATTTAATTTTTTCCTGCCTCGGCAGGGTTAGGGTTAGTGATCCACTGGTAACTTTGCAAGAAATTTGGATTTGACTATACGAACAGATGGTATATTTACAAACCAGCATCAGTCCTAGAGAATCATCTAATCTTGTTAATGTGTTTATCTGTCCCTTTCTTGATCATACCCAGGTCTCTCATTATTATTATTTTTACTCCTTGAGAGTTTCACATCAGCATTAGATGGTGGTCTTTTACTGGAGTTTGAGTGACAACAAGTTTCCTCAAGTCTCCACTATTCTTCTCGGTATTCTCTCCGATCTCAGTAATGCTGTAGTTTGGATTGTCTCCACTCGTCCTATTATTTCCAAGTCCTCCAGTCTCTTTGGTGAGTGTACCAAGAGCACCAATTACAATACCCTTCACTTTCATATTCCACAGATTTTTCAATTCCCTTTTTATCCTTCTCATCGTTTTCTTTCAAATTTACTCTGTGGTCAGCTGAGACAGCAAAGTCCACAATTCGACAAGTTTTCTCTTTTTGTCAATTATTATAAGGTCCAGTCCTCTGACCGAAATTAGATGATTCTCTAGGACTGATGCTGGTTTGTAAATATACCATCTGTTCGTATAGTCAAATTCAAATTTCTTGCAAAGTTACCAGTGGATCACTTTGTCCACTTTGTGTCTAGTCTTATACTCCTTCTGTGCTAATTTTCTGCATTCGCTTATTATGTGATTGATGGTTTCGTCTCTATCATCACATACCCTACATCTGTTGTTTTGTTGCGTCTTGTCTATTCTTGCTTTGATATGGTTAGTTCTTATGGTGTTGTTTTGTGCTGTTATTAGAAGAGATTCAGTTTCTCAAAGGTTTCCCTTTCTTAGCTACGTCCACGTTTTCTCGTGAAAGATGTCGCATTATTATTATCATTATTATTAAATATAAATTAATTCATTTTTTGGCTATTTTACTATTTTATTTATCGTTTCTTTGCGAGCTTAATCGTATTTTTGAAAGTCTGTTACTTGAAAGACTGTAAGGACCCTCTTGTATGTAGCAATGGTTCAAGAGGGTCCTTTTTCCCATTGTAAGTGGAAACAAAATAAATCCCCTCTCCTTAGGCGGGGAAGGGAGAGGAAGAGTGAAGTAATGAGAAAATGTCAACTCCAAAATCACAAAACAGGAACATTATAAGTATATTAACAGTTGGCATGATTGGGACCTGATGGGATATATATATATATATATATATATATATATATATATATATATATATATTTTGATTTCTTCCTTTCCTTCTGTCTATCGGTATATATATATATATATATATATGCATAAATATATATGTATATATATTCACACACACACAATCACACATATACGCACAAACACAGCATATATATATATATATATATATATATATGGGCGGAAAATGAAATGGTTGAACAGGAAGCCAAACTGATCCACTTTGGTGGCGTCTTTCAAATTTTCCCCTGTGTTCGGTTATCCCTAAGATTAACAGTTCCATATGGAAAGAGAATGGCGATAGATTTCCTATCGCATTGCCACATGTGGCCCATTGATTTTGATATGAAAATTATGGGTTTAAGTAGCAGACAGGGAATTTAGGAGCCAGGACTTAGGCAGAGTGGCTGACAGCTACTTACGTCGGTATGTATGTAATCATGTACATTGACGGAACAAGTCACATATATCCATTTCTCTGTCCGTGTGATGGGACAAAGAAAGAAAGAAAGAAAGAAAGAAAGAAAACTGGAAGAAAGTTCTTTCTATTATGTAAAAATTATATTTGCATCTTTTCCAATGAATACAACCTTTATATTATATCATTGTTGTTGTTATTGTTGCAGTTGTTTAATTTGCCTCTGCCTCCCCCCTGACAGGGCTTGATACAAAGTCAATGACCTGAAGGCCGGTTGTTGTTGCAGTTGTTGTTGTTGCAATTGTTGTTGTTGCAGTTGTTATCATTATTATAATTCAATACCATTCAGTAGTACCTTAAGTTCCCAATGTCTTAATGGTGGATATATATATTGACATTATTGCAGGTTTGAGGTGTTATTTTTAACAGGACCTCACAGCCATGGAAACTGCTCGCATGAATTGTCAGATGGAAAAAAAATGAATCAGTGTTTTGCCGTGCTGATCAAAACTAGTTGAATCATTTTGAAGTGATGATCTATTTCTTGACTTAAGCCCAAGATTGGACAACTGTCCATTATGGATTACTTTAAAATACAACCCCTCCTCCAAGACTTGAAAATTTTCATTCAAAAATATACAATCAAGAGCATTTAAAAAGAACCCTGTTGCTAAGGAGTTGTACCCAAGGAATCTTTAAAGATTCCACGTATTTTTTTATCTCTTATCTTAACGCCTAGATCATCATTACACTATTGTTAATTAGCTCTTTAGATTTGAAATAATACGGGACAATTCGCCGTTAAAATTTTTGGTTTAGTTTCTTGGTTTCCTTGTTTAATGGCATATCAATCTTTGAAGGTTATTTAATGCCAAAGCTATTCTTCTAGAAGAACAGTAATGGTACTATTTACCCCATAGCTGCGAGGATAAGGGGGTTAATACCTTTCCCAAGGGTATTTGCCCGAAAGTGAACGTAACCATATTTACCCAACCCCTCCGCTCGGGCAGGATATGACACAAGGTCGATTTTTAAGCAGAGTTTAACAGGTTTGAATTCAGAGTTTTCCGAAAGTGAACGTAACAGTGCGACTGGAGTACGAACTCGCTTACTACGATTCCGCTGTCCATAAAAAATTTGGTTTAGTTTGGTTTGGTTTTATGGGATATCAACCATTGTAGCCTTTTTTTATGTCAAATACGGTTTATACATATATATTAAATATATGATTTGTAAACTCATTTTGTAGATTCACATCGTTAAAGAATCAAACAGTTCTATTTTTAACAATTCAATTTAGCATAAGTCAACAGTGTTAAATGGTTCCAAGTATTGCTATGTATCACTTACTATTCAATCAAACATTAGTCATTTTTTTACACGGATGATGAAACAGTTCTATTTCTAATTATTCAATTTAACGTAAGTTATTTGTTTGCACTCAGTTTGAATGTCAAACAGTTCTATTTGACCCATAGATAGGACCCTATCGGGTGCTACCACTCCGAGTCAGAGTGGACCAGGGAGCAATGGCAATGAAGAGGTACTCAGATTCTCCAATGCTCCAGTATTACTGAGGTCTCACCAACAGATTATTTAGTGTCAAATCTGGGACTCCCGTTGGGGAATCTTACCCCTCTGCAGAGATGCAGTCGGTGTATTCTATAGCCCCAGTCGACCGGCTAGTCTAAGATTTCAAATAATGTCCATAGTTTTATGCATATATCTATATCAATTACACACATACACACACATGCACGCGTGCGCGTGCTTTGTCAATGGAGCCTAAAATAAACTCACATCTGCAGAAGGATAAGATTCCCCTTTCAAAAAAGGGTGGCCAGGGTATGATACTTAACTTCATTAAATGATAAGGCTCCAGTTCTGGATATACGGTAAGTGAAGAGTCACTCTTTCTTTAGCATTACTCCCAGTCCCATTCTGATATAGAATAATACCTGCTTAAAATGATAGAAGACGTGTTTTCTAATTGTTCAACAAACTTTGGCAAAAAATAACCTAACAAGTGTTGATATGCCGTAAGATTAAAAATCCAGCCCAACTTACACTAACACACATACAAACACACACTCACATATAAACGCCCGCGCACACACACACACACACACACACACACACACACACACACACACACACACACACACACACACACACACACACACACACACACACACACACTGTTGTAGAGTGACTAAACACCCCTTCAGCACTCTACGATATGGACTGGTCCATAGCCAGAAATAGCCTACGATAAAAGATTTCGACGTTTGATTTAATAAACTGATTAATATTCGGATTGATCTTACTTGTTTGGCTATAGAGCATTTTGACCCTCCTTAATTTCTTGAAAATTCTCTTGTTAATTGTTGTAACTTATTATACTGTGTCTTTTTTGGATATATCCGTTAGCACCGAATGCTAGTTCTAAATAAATATATTAAGCACTTATTCTTCTCAGTGTATCATTCACTTCGACGACACAACACACACACGCACGCACACACACACACACACACACACACACACACACACACACACACATATATATATATATATATATATATATATATAACACGATGTGACTGTATGAATATTTATTTATCGGTCATGCAGCAATGAATTAAAACGAAAGTAAAGATCGAGATTATATACACACACACACACACACACACACACACACACACACACACACACACACACACACACACACACACACATATATATATATATATATATATATATATATGTATACATAATCTACGTCTTTATGTATATATATATATATATATATATATATGTATATATATATATATATATATACGTGTGTGTGCTTGTGTGTTTACGCATCTGGTGTACTCTAGATATCAAAACTGAAACTGTATTTACTAAGGCAGAATCAATGAATGAAACGTTAATTTCAAAATAGTACTAATGACTTTCAAAATACTTTCTGACGGGTAAATGAGGTAAGATTATTATTGGCTTGGTCCCAAGAGGCCTTCTCACCAGGCAGGTTTATTGCCTGCTGTCTGAAGCGCCCCTAAATGTGAACACAGAGAGAAACAAGCATTTTATGAAATGGACACTCATGAGTTTTGATTTATGTGTGACCCTCCATTATGAAATGATTTCATGTTTATCCTGACTTGGCGAGAAATCAGAAAGATAATATACTTATTCCAGGAAGCTTTCTCTTGTACAAAGTACATCTTTTGATATGGTATGAAGAGTGCCATTTCTTTTGATTCTTGTCATTTCCTTTGGAATGAATTATCGGGTATAAGGAACAAGAAAAACGGCGCTTGTTCTGATGAAGATAGCAGGGGCTGCACTTGCACAATGAAGTGTTTTACAAAAAAACTACAGATCAAAACGTATTGAGAATTGGTAGTGACTTATCTAGACTTCATTGTATTATATATAATACATATATATATAAAGTCATCCGAAGACAGATCTGTTTCGTTCTATCAGAATTCATCAGTGTGGCTTCCCGTAGCTGGGATCGAAACCCGGTTGTCTCAAACGCCAATCCAAACTTCTACCCCTCAGCCACGAGGAAACAGTTGCAGCGAAATAAATTTTAAACGGTTATGAATCACAATTACTATTGTTTACATACATCCGCTTAACGGCTACCGAGATCTCAATTCATATATGAAGAGACTTGCAATAAACGCTAATGGCAACACGATTACTTCATTCGCTTAGAGAACTCAACCCTACTTTAAAAACTGACTTTGTGTTACATCCTACTCGTACAGAGAGGTTGATATATATATATATATATATATATATATATATATATATATATATATATATATATATATATATATATATGTGTGTGTGTGTGTGTGTGTGTGTATATATCAGCCTCTCTGTACGAGCAGGATACGACACAAAGTCAATTTTTTAAATTTAACAGGTTTGAATTTAGAGTTTTAAATCTCTTAGATCTCAGCAATATCCTCTCTCTTCAATCTATTTGGATTCATGCATTTCCCAGGATATAAGTGCTATGTAAAATGCAGACTCGTTTAGGATTTGAATACGGGTTATCCCGTCCATTTTCTGCGACGGTAACCATTGCACCACGAACACCTCCTTAAAGTTCGTTCATTTTATTATATATTTAAGTTCAAATGATTTTGAATTTAAAATATCATATTTTTAAATCTCGATATTTTTTTTATTATAGCTTGTATACATATTCATGCAAGTATGTATTTATCTAAGAAATAAGCACATAAATATTTGCACGGAAAAATACATATTCATTCGAAAACCAGGATTTACACGCCAGACAGAATCTTTCTTCAAATATATAAGTAAAGTAAGTGACCCTACTTGAGGGCGACCATAAAGCTCCCATTTCAATAGCTACTACACCGATATGTAAAGGAGGGTGCTACCTCTTTCCCTGGATTGCTCCACTTTACCCTTGATACGTACCTTATATCGCTGAGGGTTAAGCAAGGAGGTATCAAGTACCATTTTTAAAGTCTTTGGTATGACGCGGCCTGGGATTGAACCCAGGTCTCCCGATCCATTGGCCAACACTCTACCCTCTAGACCAATGAGCTTGTATAATATTAATAATAATATGGTTGAAAGTAATTATTTCTATTAAATAATAGTCATTTCTTTGTACTCGGTTATGTGGTTTCAAGTAAATCATAATAATAATCCTTTTTAAACAATTATAAGTAAAGTTGGCGACCGTTGTCGTGGGCGACCAGAAGGCTCCCTTTTCAATAGCTACTACACCGAGGTGAAGGGGAGGGCGCTACTCTTTTCCCTGGATTGCTCCATTTTACCCTTGATACGTACCTTATATCGCTGAGGGTTAAGCAAGGAGGTATCAGGTATCATTTTAAAGTCTTTGGTATGACTCGACCTGGGATTGAACCCAGGTCTCCCGGACCATTGGCGAACACTCTACCTTTTAGGCTAATGAGCCGGTTTTCAAACATATAATTCCTGAAAATAAAGAGTGTTTCAGACTAATTCTCGTTCAGATCTCAAATTTTAAGAGTATCTGTATATTGTATCGTGTTAGGAAAAAGATACACAGTGAAATAGAGTTAATTATCCATTAACTCAAGTCGTACAGTTCGACTAGTATTATAAGTCTCGCGCTGTTGGTGTTACGTCCGAACTTGGTCTTACTTCTGACCGACGTCCCCCAGAGCTATTTCTCTGGTTCTCTTTCTGCTTCTGCTCCTTCCATGCTTAAGAGACACGGCGTCTTTTATACTTCCGCGATACTGGAAGTCACGTGGTACGAGCCACTACACAACAATGTAGAAACAACTAAAAATTCTGTTCAATGTTTTATGTTTTTCTCTTTTCAGGTATAGAAATGCCATTCACTTGAAAACAAATGGCATTTAAACTTTAAACTTAAAAGCTTAAAATGCATCTAAGTGAAATAATCAGGAGGTTGCAGGTTCAATTCTGACTACAAGTAAATAATAAACAATGCTTAACACTTGTACCCGGTTATGGTTAACGGAATTCGAACAATCTACCCCGTGTGGATTAAATGAAGGATTCCGTTTGAAGTTCCGTGTAGGCTCCCAAGCTCAACATGAAATCCAGGAAGAAGGCCGAAGAATGCATCGAACGAAATATTATGAATATAACAATGAAGACGAAGGCAATCGTCCGAATACACTGAATGATGGAAATAATATCAATTTTTCTGAATCACCCTGTACATCTCAAAAGATAACAATTTTTTAAAGAATACTCACAGTAATATGATAAAAATAGTTAGACAGCAGTTAGTATAGATGCAGGCACCATTTAACTGGCCAATAAAACGCAGTTTTATTAAAAGTGCGTCAAGGGTTCAACTATGTGGGGAAAATGAAAACAGAAGAATCAAGAGGCAGAATACTTGCCTAAAATTTGCCTTTGCAAAGCAATTTTCTTATAAGGTAAGAAACAAGGAAGAAAAAATTAAGTATGAAGTTCTGCTTACGGAAAATAAGGAAGAAGCGAACCAACTAACTCTACCATTTGGTACAAAAACTATAATTCTAAAAAATAACCAGGGAGTTTCAGAGTTAAAACTTAAGCAGATTATACAATAAAAGAAAAATAAACAGTCTGTATTTATTTGTACAAAGGTAAATGAGTGAAGAAAGAAAGAAAGAAAGAAAGAAAGAAAGAAAGAAAATGTAAGAAAGAAAGAAAGAAAGAAAGAAAGAAAGAACCAAAAATCAGCCCTAAAGTTTTGGGAAGAGCTAGGATTTCGAATGTTGATTTTCTGAGCAGATAAAAATTTTCATTTTTGAAAGGTTGGCGTAACACAATCTTCCTTGCCCCATTTTGCTCCATCTGGCCATGTCTTGTTCTAAGGTAAGTTTTTAAAATATCAAGAAAAACCATAAAGAAAAAAAAGGAAAAAATACTAATGATTTTTATTTTGTAAAATACACACATTTGCTTCGTTCACTTTTTCTTTATTTCAATTTTCTGACATCGTATAAAAAGCCTGTTCACTGAAGTAGAAATCATAAGTATAATTTTTTTTAAAGTACTAAAGCAATTAAACATTTTATTTTCCTGAAAGAAAATGTCCTTTTATATTTGCCAAATTTTGTTTATTTTTCTTTTCAAATTTCATTTCATTTCTTCGTAGTCCTTTCAAGTGATTTTCTTTTCTCTTGAAAAAAATATCCTAACTTTAATCAATATATTAATAAATCAATGTATGATTTCCTTCGTTTTTTCTTCCGTTATTTATTCTTTTTCATTCGTATTCTTCCATTTATTCATTCTTCACTTTATCATTCGCTTATTGCTTTACTCTTTCAGACATTTGATTTGATCTTTCATTTATTTCATTCTCTCTTTTTGTCCACAGTTCATCGTTTCTTTCGACTTGTTTTATTTCTTCTTGCTGTTTTTGTTTGATTTCTTTCTTTCTTTCTTTCTTTCTTTCTTTCTTTCTTTCTTTCTTTCTTTCTTTCTTTCAGTGTTTAATAAATTTTCTTTCCCTATCTCTTTATTTCTTCTTGTGTATATGTCTGTCGTTCGCTTTCTCTGACTACATCTCTCTTTCCTTCTCTCTCTTTAATTCTCTACCTCTCTATCTCTTTCTCTTTTTTCTGTCTCACTCCGACTTTCTCTCTCTATTTCTTTTCATCTATCTTTTAGTCTGTCTTACTCTTTCACTATTTTTCGTTTTACTAATAAGTGTGTATGTGTGTGTATTTCTTTATATATATATATATATATATATATATATATATATATATATATATATATTCATCTTTTTTCTCCTTTGTTAGACAGATAGACAAACATCTGTCTATCTGTATGCCTGCGTCTTTTTCTTTCTTTCTTTCTTTCTTTCTTTCTTTCTTTCTTTTGCCTCTATTTTTCTCTCTCTCTCTCTCTCATTGACTATTCCCCCCCTCTCTCTCTCCCGTTCTTTTTTCTTTTCTATCGTTTAATTTCTTTTCCCCTCTGTCACTGTCCGTTTATCTGTCAGTCTGTCTGTCTGTCTGTCTGTCTCTCTGTCTGTCTGTCTCTGACTCTGTCTCTGTCCTGGCTCTTCTTCTCATTCGAATGTCTTTTCTCTCTCTTCATCATTATCATTTTAATATTTCACACCCCATTCACTCCTCACCCAGAAATGAAGAAATCAAAGCAAATTGATTCCACTATATTTATTCAACATCGGAGGGTCTTCATTTTTTATTTTTTTTTCAATTTCCCTAATTTCTCAGACCGACAAACATACAAACATAGTTAACCTGAAATTCCGTTGCCAAACAAATGACATTTTGACAGAGGGACACCGACATTCCACTTTGAAGTCGACTATTTTAAGCCGCCTTTTCGTATCACTTAACTCACTAAACTTCTCTAATGTAGATATTGTGACAGTTTTGATTTTTCCTTATGAATAAAAATTAATAGAAAGAAAAAATCAAATATAAATAGATGAATTTTCCATAGAATAGAAAGTTCATTGATGGGTTTTTCTTTTGAGCTTTTTTGTAATATTTAATGGTTCAGTGGAAAAGTATTGATAATATTCATAAAAAAAGAAGAGAAAAGAACATTTTGTTTTATAAAATAATGCATTCCTAACGATCTGCGCAATGTACATTAGTGGGAGGAGAAAATTCAGACATAAATAAAACTTATCTATTCTATCCCCTTTATATATCAAAGCAGATTTATCATTTTGAGTGTCCAAGATGTGACACTCCATATGATGATGATGAGGCTCCAAATCTGGAGATCTGTGGAGTGTGAAATACCCTTCATTGCTATTACCTGCTGGTCCATTCTGTAGTACCTGTTAGGATCCCATCTATGGGTCGAATTAGTCTATTCGCAAATTATTTGAATTGAATAGGAATATTTGTTTTCATAACTGTGTGCAAAACTTATAGCATGATAATTCGTACACTTAAAATATTCTAACCAATAAAATATCATTGCGATGTGTCGTTTTTGCTTTGCTAAAGTTTCATATATGCATAATAAGAATTTTGGTAATATATATATATATATATATATATATATATATATATATATATATATATATATAGGCTGATTTAGTGAATCAATCAAGAGACCACAATGAAGATGCATAAAACAATTTTTCTTTACTTGAAAAGGACCGCTTGCCCAATATTCAACAATGTGTTCAAGTGAATGTGCATGTTTAGTTTGGTTGGATTAGGTTTTATGGCATATCAACCTTTGTAGCTTATTTAAAGTCAAATCCTGCTTTTGTATATATATCAAATATACATAATTTGTAAACACATTTTGTTGATAACATTCTTAAACGAACCTGTGCTTATTTTTTAGTACAACGTTAAATGGTTTTAAGTATTGCTATGTAACAGTAGCAATTTAAAATCAATCATTTCCTTGTACTCAATTTGATGGATATAAATATATGATTTGTAAGTGAAAGGTTTGTCCGTGATTTCATTTTTAAATGAGTTGGAATTCATTCTTTTGCACAGTAATACTGCTATTGTTTCTACACAGTTAAATGGTTTCAGTTATTGCTATCTAGTACTAATAATTATATTCAACATTAATAAATTGTTTGCAAACAATGAAGTGGGTACAGTATTGCTATCTATTGCTAATTATTCTATTCAACACTATTCATTCATTAGCACACAGTGAAATGGTTTTAAGTACTACTATGTAATACCAATAATTCAATTTAGGCAAATAGTGAAATGGTTTCAAATGTTGCTATTTGAACACTAATGATTCTATTCAACATTACTTATTCGTTTATACACAGATTAATGGTTTCAAGTATTGCTATGTATCACTAACTAAGTCAATAAGATAGTAATTCATTTATACTCAGTTAAATGATTAAAGAGTTCTAATTCTAAAAATTCAATTTAGCATAAGTCATTTATTTGCACAGTTTAAATGTCAAACTGTTCTATTTGACCCAATCATGTCCTTCCACTCTGACCCAGAGTGGAAGGACCCTATCATGTCCTTCCACTCTGGGTCAGAGTGGAGTACTGGCAATGAAGGGGTACTCCACATTCTCCAACTGAAACCTTACCATCAGATTATTTAGTATTATATCCTGGACACACATTGGTGAGTTTTAACCCTCTGCAGAGATGCAGTCAGTGTATTCTACAACCCCAGTCGACTGGGCAAGGTGCATGTTTAAAAGTTAATTATCTTAACGAATCTGACTGAAAGATACAAGCCTGTTGAGTCATCTGCGTGTACATGGCTGAGCTATATAGCTTTTTAAATGAAAAGATGATCATCACGTATGCATGCATTAACTGTATTCATTCAGTAACTCTTGCATTAACTCCTAGCCATTGACAATTGATTTTTTTGCTGATTTTTAATGAACAGCATACAAAAGGGTTGCGGAAACTTACTAAAACTTGTCTTTTTGCAAAGTTCGGTGTTTAACATCATAAATACGAGAGTAAGTCAAAAGTTCTGTAATATTTTAGCAGTGCTAATATGAATCGCATACATTACGTAAATGAAACGGTTCAAGCCGTGGTAGGTACTCCCTGTGATCGGTAGTGTTGTGGTAGTTGGTGTAATGACACGTTGTGCATTACTTAGCTCCGAATATGATTTAAAAGTCGCGCAGATTAACGTGCAACGTAGTCTGATTCGGAGACTTATACTTTACAACTTTGAACTTTGAACTTTGATACTTTACAACTTTGAACTTTGAAGTCTGATACTTTAAATTTTGAACTTTTGACTTTGAACTTTGATACTTTGACATTTTGAACTTTGAACTTTGATACTTTACGACTTTCAACTTTGAAGTCTGATACTTTAAATTTTGGACTTTGGACTTTGAACTTTGATACTTTGACATTTTGAACTTTGAACTTTGATACTTTACGACTTTCAACTTTGAAGTCTGATACTTTAAATTTTGAACTTTTGACTTTGAACTTTGATACTTTGACATTTTGAACTTTGAACTTTGATACTTTACGACTTTCAACTTTGAAGCAACCGAAAACATGAGAAAGGTGATGCAGTAGTTGATCACTGTACAGTAACTAGATGGTTCAAGAAATTTTGCTCGGGTTGCAAGAACCTTGATGATCAGGCAAGGTCAGGTAGGCTTACAAATACTGATTCCGAGGCCTTGCTCCAAGCCATATTTGCAAATCCGGCGAATAGTATCAAGCAAGTTTGGTATCTCTCAGTCCAGTGTGATTCGTCACCTTCACTCCCTCGGCAAATACATTTGGATCTGCCAAATTGTGCCTTACTTTACCAAAATATTACAAAACTTTGGACTTAGTCCAGTTTTTTAACTTATTTGTACAGAAAACTACTAAGCCGTGGAGTAAAAAAGTCAGTTGAAAACAAAGAAAATAAATAAAAGACAAAAAATTCCCTACATATCCAAGGTTCAAATTTTTTTTTGAAGTCTAATTTATCATTATCATTTGTTAATTAATTGATTAATTAATATATTTTTTGCGTACAGTGGGTTTCATTAAAGATCCCACCCTAAATATAAACGAAGAGAATTTATACTAAAATATTAATCACATAGCAACATTATACTAAAAGACAACAGCATTAAACAGTTAAAATAATTGCATCATACGCTATCCTCATTTAAGTAGTCATGCTTTTGTACTGTTTCAGCAATGTTATATTATAGAAATGAACATGTTTCGTCCATAAATCTCACAAACCTATGAGCGACGAATTTAAAGTGAAATTTTTCCCACTCTAAACTTCCCAACAAGTTGGCAATGCAATGTTAGATTGATAAATTTCCTGTATACAAGATCAGAATTTTTTTGTTAATAGCCGACGTTATCCATGAATTTAACTCTGATTTCTCCAAGAGGAAATCACAAAGTTTTCTGAATACCCATGAAATCACTTAAATAGCTAAGGTTGAATGGAATATAAACAGTTGGTCATTCAGCGTCTCTTTTCTTCCCTAATCTCATACAATGGAAGAGCAAGGGCAGATATATTAACTGCTTGGCATCAGTGTCCACGTAGAAGTTTCCTGGACAAGGTTGAAAACTGTCCATCTTAAGAACTCCAGTTCGTTTTAAACTAAGAGTTGACCTTCGCATGGACTGGTTGCCACAATGGCTTAAAACCCAAGTCTATCCCTATATTCTATCCATAGCTATGGTAGTTCCATAGCTTTCATCCGATAATAACCATTGAAACTCGTTGTTTTCTTAGATTCCCCAAAACAATAGTTTGATGAATTTATATATCATCATCATCATCATGTCGTGCCACAGGCACGGATATCCCTGACCCTCTCTCGCCACTTCTCCCTATCGTTCATCGCCTCTGGCAGGTCTTCAGGGCTACATCCCGTATCCTCACATAGTTGCTGGATGTATGTTCGAGCTAGTCATCCTGCTTTTGCCTGGCCATATGTGGGGGTCCATAGGAGTACATCCCTTATGAGCTCGTCCCTGCTTCTCCAGCAGTGACCTGTATGTCTGGTTCGTCTAGCTTGGATAGTTTTCGTGATGGGAGACAGGTGGCCGTATAGTTGGTGCCTTGTGGGGTGTTGCTGCCAGGACTTGTTCAAGATTGCTCGCAGCATTCTTGTGTAATTGCCGTCTAGCTTCTTCTCCAGCCGTTTAGTTAGCGTACAGGTAGTGCATCCATACAGCAGTATCGATACGACCGCTGCTTGGAAGAAACTACGTTCCATTTTATCGGCCAATGTAGGTGAAAGAAAATTTACACCTGATGATCGCATAAGCGAGAAACTGACTGTCACCAAGCATCATTGACTTTATGATAACGCTATTCTAATATATATAACCCAGAAAAATACTAAATCATGAATACGAAGTCCGTCACTTCAAGTTTTTTAGGATGTGCACAATTAACAAACAAAAGAGTGAGCCTAATTATGGTACAACTTTCTAAAAAGAGATCCACCAATTAAGTTATGAGTTAAGATATAATATCATGCAATATAGTTAATATATAATATTATGCAATATAAAAAGATAAAGGAAAAAGAAAAAAAATTCACCCATAAAAAGAGATCACATTGCCGTCTGATGATTGTGCGCACCATTTGAAACTTAATATTAATGGACTCTGTGCACATTGTTTGATATTTTTCTGGGTTGTATACCTTCTCTGCTGTAGTAGAGTCGAGCATTTTTCCCAACAAAATTTTCTCATTTGCATTATATATATATATATATATATATATATATATATATATATATATATATATATATATATATATATATATATATTACACCCTTTATTAATCCTATATTCATTTCTAAAAAATATTGCTGTTTTTGTATTATCTCCAATAACATTCATTATCTGCACATGTGAGTATGTGAGAGAGAGAGGGGGGACGGGAGATAGAGAGAGAGGTAGAGAGACGGGTGTTATTTCCTCTTTTAAAGGTAGCTGCTTACGACATCAACCCCTAATAAAGAAGGCTTTATTTTTGTTTCATTATTCAAAGCGATTAGATCATTTTCTTTTTTTTACAATCACCCAATAAAAGAAAAATGTCCCCCAACTAATCATTCACTAAATTTTGAGCCTATTTATGTGGTCTGTGGTATTTGTGTCATTCTAGTCGGATATTTATTTTCGAAAGGCCATCTGTCCCTCTCCGCCCCAGGGGTAATTTTACTGACGCCCTTTTCATCGCAGGTGGGTGGAGTCATTCGCTGATAGCATTCGACTCGCTTCTTAGAATTATTTACCCTGTGAGATGTTGAGTGACAAAGAAACATGTTACGGGTATTTTTTGGTGATTACCTGAAAAATTGCCTATTTTTTCTGACCAGTTTCTTTTTCTCTTCTCTTATTTTTCATTTTCCTTCTTTCCTTTTTCTTTCTTCTTCCTCGCCCCTTCCCTTGATTTGTGTATTTCCTTCTGTCTTCGATTGATTTTTCCTTCCTATATGTCTTTCTTCACTTGTTTTCATTCGTCTGTTATTTCTTTCTTGATTATTTTTTCTTGGGCGTATACAATCCACGCTCTCTCTCTCTCTCTCTCTCTCTCTCTCTCTCTCTCTCTCTCTCTCTATTCTTTTCAATCAATCTTTCTTCTGATCTATAAATGTATTTTTTCTTTACATCTTTCACTTAAACCCTCTTTTCGCTGGCCTATTCAGTCGGGTCTGTTAAAGACGCCGACTGCATCTCTGCAGAGAGGTAAGACCCTTCACCAACGAGTGTTCTTGATAAAATATGAAACTCGGAGTGGTAGTACCTGTTAGGGTCCCAAGTATGAGTCAGATAGAAATATATAACCCTTTTCTAAATTGAAACTATTAAACCGTGTATAAACAAATGAGCTCTGGCTCGTTTAAAAATGTTTCCAACAAACATTTCGTCAACAAATCATATATAGGGAATCTCAATATACGTAGGACCCATGTAACGGTTAATAATTCTACTACTAATAATGTTCTTCTTTGTTTCATATTTGAAAATAGTATACTATAGCAACAATTAATCCTCGATCTCAATACCTTGGACAAGAGAGGAAAAATATTTTGCATCACTACTTAGAGACAAAATCATTCAAAACTGTCTCAAAATAGATGCAACCCATTAATATGATAATGATTTATTACTATGACAAGAAACTAAAAAAAGATTGTATGTCCTGGATGCTGATTTAATTACAATTAAAAACATTGATTTGATCTCTCTAGTTCAAAGGATACATTTTTACCGGACGTGTTCCAAATGAACGCTATTGCGCTTGTCTTAGTAATCAATCATTATCATATTAATGGGTTCAATCTATTTTGAGACAACCTGTGTACTTGATATAAATATCTATAAACAGGATTTGGCATCAAATAACTTACAAGAGTTGATATGTTGCAAAACCCAACCAAACCAACTATCTATTTCTCTTGGTTGATCGGGAACTCTGTGGCGTATTGGCTAAAAGTGTTGGCCTGTGGTCTCGAAGTAAGCGAGTTGTGCTATAACGTTCCCTTTCAGACTAATACCGTTCAGAAAGTTATAAACCCAATAGGTTAAATAGTAGCAATACTGTTCTTCTGCAATATAATCTATATGCATCTCAAATTCAATTTTCGAAACGCAGTCTTATATCATTTCAAACACCCACAATTTTTTTATGTTGACGGAATCATTACCTGTGTTTATGTTTTTCACAGAAATAATAACATATTTTCTTTTTATCCTACTTAATTGTTAATCTTGGATGTCTTGTCTGGGTTTATGGTTAGTAAACAAGGCTAGCTGATCATTCTAAATAAGATCCATTTTCATTGGATGTCCCATAATTCTGGCCTTGTACTTAACTAAACTAAGCTTTGTAAATGATTACTATATAACCTTTTGCTTTCTTAGAGAGCTGTCCTTGTCCTTGTCCTGGCTGTACCTCCTCGTTGTCCTTAAAAAGTTAAAGAGTGATTCAGTCACTGAAGTCTGGGGTGTTTCAAAGAGAAATACAGAAGGAATTTGGCAATATTTTGGTCTCGACACGTACATCTACGAGAAAGTTCCCAACACCATCACTCCACCACTTTAAACTTGATCTTAAGTCGTACTTACCCTCGTGGGACACGTGGTTGGGGGCGAAAAATATCGCTAATCTTACTATTTACTGAAACTGATTTGGGTGATATTACACCGGTTTAATTTTTAAAAATCTTTTTGCACGTGCAAGATTTCCTGAGAGAGTGAAATTAAATCAATTATCATTCATATGCGATTTTATTAATCAATCTTATATATATTATGGTGCACCATATACATGTATATATGAGGGGTGTATATGTGTGTATGTGTGTATATGTGCATTTGTATGTTTGTATGTCTGTGTGAGTTCATTTCTGTTTATCTTTACATGCATACATAGATACACACGTACATATATATTTTGACTACTATCACCATTTGCGTCGTTGTACGTATTGAATTACTGCCCTTTGCTCCTTTTGCTACCTCCAGGTGTCGCTGTATTACGATAAGCATCTGTGTTTGTAAGCTGTAAAAGTCCAAACCGATACTGTCTGCTGGGAACCAAGTCAAAGTTTTGCAAAGAGAAAGCCACTCACGGACTATTCATTTTTTTTTTAAGAATATAATTTGTTTATAAAGAAATAAATAAAGTTTATATATTTTGCAGCTAAATAATTTATATCAACTGAATACTGTTTCACGAAAAAAAAAATTCATTTCGTTTACTTGGATGTAAATACTGAAGAGACAGTGTAGTTATTTTTCGAGGTTTTGCTTAACTGTGACACAAGACTAAAAGTATGGATCATTCAATGAAATTCGAACTCACAAACAATATATTAATTCAACCAACCCCTCCGCTACTGGCTGGCTGGATGCGACTTAAGGTTAATCTTGGTGAGAATTCAGTTTTCCTTCTTTTATATTGGTTGCCTAACCAAGGCTAAATAACCAGTCTGTTCTACTATTTACCCATAGTTGGAAAAGAACAGATGGGCACATGTCTTTCAAGTGAAATTCCAACAACTCTTCTAGGATTCGAACTCGAGTCCTCCATTCTATTTTCTTAGACGATAACTATTAAGCTGATTATGCCTCCTAAAGAGACCGTGTAATTAAAAAACAAAAAGTTTAGAATCGGTAAAGATGAATGTTAATTAAAGATCTATTCAAAGATGAAATTACGAACATGTCGAGTTATAAATTTTCTTTTGTTTTTGGTAAGTGTATGGGTCAAAAAGAGTAAGCAAATTAAACTAGCAGGAGTACTCGACGTTGCACGGAATGAAAAGTTATGTTTTACTGAAACAATTTTTATATATAGTTTAGTAAGTTCTATAAGTATGAACATAGAATGAGATATGATCAAAAAGTATCGAGAATAAAGTTTTATTGACCAAGACAGAAATGAGAAGGAATGAAACGTAATTTTTCTTCTAAATAGTTCCAAAAGTATACTTACTCAAAAGGGTTTTGCGTTGGTCGAAGCACCTTTTTATATTGTCTGAAGCTACACCGTGGTATTCTTCTAATGTATTCCACGTTCTCAATTTGTGATGAATTTTTAGTTCAGGAAACGAGAAAAAGTTACAGAATTAGAATTAATTGGTTTAGTTTGGTTCGGTTTTATGGCATATCAATCACTGTGGGTCATTTAATACGAAATCATTTTTTTTATTTCTAGTTTTATTAAGTATATGATTTTTATTTTATTTTAAATATATGATTTTTATTTTAATTAAATATACTATTTCTAAACAGATTTTGTAGATAATATATTTAAACAAGCCCGAGCTCATTTTTTTCACAATGTTAAATGGTTTTATCTATTTCTATCTAATACTAATAATTATATTTACTATTAATCATTTGTTTGCACGCAGTTTAATGTTTTCAGATATTGCTATGTATCACAAACTATTCAAATAAACATTAGTCATTTGTTTACACACAGTTGAAGGATCAAACAGTTCTATTTCAAACAATTCAGTGTAGCATGTCAACACAGCAAAACAGTTCCAAGTATTGCTATGTATCACAAACAATTCAAATAAACATTAGTCATTTGTTTACACACAGTTGAAGGATCAAACAGTTCTATTTCAAACAATTTAGTTTAGCACGTCCACACAGAAAAACAGTTCCAAGTATTGCTAATAATTCAATTAAATATCAGTCATTTGTTTACACAGAGTTAAATGTAAAAACAGTTTTGTTTCTAACAATTCATTCTAGCATAAGTACACATTTTAAATGTCAAACAGTTCTATTTGACCCAAGGATAGGATCCTACCAATTGCTACCATTCCGGGCCAGATAGGACCTGGGAGCGATGGCAATGAAGGGAAACTCAGTATTTCCCAAAGCTCAAGCATTACAGATTGTTTGATGCCCTATCATAGGGGAAGTCTTACCCCTCTGCAGTGATGCAGTCGGCGTATTCTGGAACCCCAACCGACTGGGCCAGATTAATGAGAGGGGTGCTGCACTTTCACAACCCTGTGTTTCACGAAAAACTGCTAATCAAAAATTGATTCTGCCTCGTGTAGATGTAAGACTGAGGGAATACAGAAGAAGAAAAGACAATCCCAGCGCCCATAAAAATGAAATCGTTATTTATATTGCTACTAAAATGACTTCGATTCTCACAAAGTGACCTCACTATAATTATCATCGAGGCGTGATGATAGCTAGGATTCCTCTCTCTCTCTCTCTCGCTCTCTCTCTCTCTCTCTCTCTCTCTCTCTCTTCTCTCTCAATCAAACATCACTCTTGATGGCTTCCAGTGTCCGCACAGAGCTGATGACTAAGTTTTTGCTAGTCGGCCAATACTTCTCCAACAGTATATCGTATTCGTCTTACTTGGATGGTTGGTTAGATAGGAGATAAGTGGTTGCACAAATACTATTCCTAGCATGCTGCTTGTTCAAAACAGCACACAGCATCTTTGTGTAGTTCCTAGCTAGCTTAGTCTCCAGGCGCTCCGTTAAAGTCCAAGAGGTGCAACCACAGAACAGTATTTATATGGCTACAGAAAATCGCCTACCGCAGTGAAAAAGTTAACATTATTCTCGTAAACTTGCCCAATAGCAGTAAAGCAATATTTTCAAAGTTTATTAAATAGAAAGGCTTAAAAACTAATTTGAATTGTCACGGGTTTATCAATCGTTGTGCTAGAGAGTTAGTTGGAAATAGAAAAATTATATTGAAAGTTTGGGTCTGTGAGAGTAAATGATTAGTCCTCAGCTCTACATGCGAGAGTCAATTTTACAATTGAGCGGGGATTTGTATTTCTACTATTTTTCTATTACAAGAATAAACTAATCTTTCGTTTTTGAAAAGAGAGGTTCATACTTAAACAGATATTTGTATTGGCTGTGTGTCTGTTACAATACTTCCTCGTTCTCAACGATTCTTATAAAACTACATCATCACTTTTCAAATCACCATCCACGCCGTTTATTTCATTTCATGCTAATGTCCTTGAGAAAGATGTGAGTTAATCTGTTCTCCCACCTGATAAGTGTAAATAGGGGAGAGATTGGGTTCTTTAGCATATTTACCCAACCCCTCCGCTCGGACAGGATATGACACAAGGTCAATTTTTTTAAGCGGAGTTTAACAGGTTTGAATTCAGAGTTTTCCTTCTCCTAGATTAGTTGCCCCACCAAGGCTGAAGAACCTAGTCTGCCCTACTATTTACCCATAGCTGGAGGGAGAATAATTGGATTCATACCTTTCCCAAGGGTATTAGTGCTATGTGAAATGCAATCAGTCTCGTCCAGGATTTGAACTCGTGTCGCCGTGTCCATTCCCTACGACGATAACCATTACACCACGGGTTCTTTAGCCTTGGCAAGGCAACCAATCAAGGAGAAGAAAATTTCTGTATTCAAACCATATTTACTCGGCTTAAAAATTGACCTTATTTCGCATTCTCTCCTTGGCAGAGTGGTTGGGTCGATACATTCAAGTTTATCAATCACTGATTGGGGCAACCACTTGAACAGACACTTGTATTTTAGTCGAATGGCGATTTCAATATTTTGCTTTGGAAAATGTAATAATCAACAATCCCGATTCACAAACATGGGAACTTATGAAGCAGCAAAATTTTTTGTTCGGGTCAATACTTAGTTATTTAAAAGTTTTCATCTAAATCTTTGAGGATGGCTTTGGCATTAAATGACTAACGAAGGTTGATGTGCCATTAAACAAAGAAGATAAACCAACTTAACCTAAGAATAATGATTTATGGGGCTTCATCTAAATGAATAAATTGAAATATACACTTAACAATACTATTGTGCAAGAGAAGTCCCTGTGGCGTATTGGCTAAAGTGTTGGATTGCGACATCGTAGTAAACGAGTTCGAACTCCTGTCGCTCCAATACGTTCACTTTAGGATTAGTACTTTTTGAACAAGTATGAACTCCTTATCCTCTCTCGCAACAGTTAAATTGTATCCCTACTGTTCTGTCTTTCGCATTAACTATCCCATGAAGGTTGATATGCCATTGAACAAATAAGTAAGTTAAAAGTTGGCGACTTTAGTCGAGGGTGACCCGAAGGTTCCCTTTTCAATTGCTACTACATCGAGATGTAGGGAAGGGCGCCACTCCATTCCCTGAATTGCTCCACTTTACCATTGATCCTTACTTTATAATGCTGAGTGTTAAGCAAGGCAGCATCAAGTACCATTTTTTGAGTTTTTGATATGACTCGACCTGGGATCGAACTCCGTTCTCCCGGGCCTTTGGCGAACACTACTCAAACCAACCAACCAACAATGAGTGTACAAAATCATAATGTGCAATCGGAAATAGGAATATTGAATGGTTTTATTGGTGTCATTTCAACTTCTGTGATACCATCTCGTAGTTGAGTCAGCAAAAGCAGCTGTTACGTAAACCAGGATTTTGCGAAACAGAAGAAAACTTATTCTTGTTCCTGATGTGTCCTGTTCCTCGTTGTCCTAGAAAAGATAACCCCACTGATTTGCGATTAAAAGCAGCTGCGATTAGAAAGATGAATAATTGTTAATAATAATGGAAAAAATTTTTTATTACAAACTCCAAATCATTTTCCTTGCAGTTCTAACTTGACCAGTGGCCTGTGACAGGTTGGTGTAGTGAGTACGATCATCACTGGGTGTCCCACTTTTGTCTCTTCATGCCAGACTAAGCTAAGCTAAGTAAATAATGTCTGAGTAAAGAAATGGACGAAACGATGATACGCATAATTAGTGAATGCAGTAAATTTGTTGAAAATGATAATAAAAGTAGGTACGGTTGGCTGGTGATTCGTTCGAAACTGCGTAAATTACATACATTTAACCATAGCAACGGATGGTATGTATATGTACACATTAGAATCTGTCATTATGATTAAAAAGGGCATAACGCTTTAGAATTTGAAATGCAGATTCAACAACCTATCCAGACATAAAATTAAAAAAAAAAGGCTGTCACGCGAAAAGCGTGCAGAATCTATTTAAATGTAAACATGGCTGTTTAGATTAAACGAATGTGAACTTATAAGATTGAAAGAAGATATCAGGACACTGCCCGAGATCAGTGAAAGTTACGGAATATGTAAGTGACAGTCATGTGCATAGTCTTTTGAATACTGGTGTTTCCAATATACTGGCAAAAAAATTGGAATCGTTAAAGACCCAGTGAAGACAGGAAACGCTAAAAATGACAACTGTAAAAAATATCGAGGAAAGTACAAGAGATTTAAATAAAGTGGTAATCATTTGATCTGGATCGATGACGCCGGGATACTTCCCGATGACTATCACAACCATCGTGTAATTCAGATAATGAGCGATATATATATATATATATAGTTTGCTATATCTAACAATAAAATGAAATCAATATTGGTAACAGAACCTATATATTCTATGTTAGGATAACGTAGACACAGAGTCAACGGTGCATGGTCAGTTTCTCGCTAATGCAATTATCAGTTTCTCTCTCTCTCTCTCTTTCTCTCTCGCTCTCTTTCCCTCTCTCACACACACACACACACACACTCTTTCTCTCTCTCTCTATATATATATATATATACATATATATTTATAGAGAGAGAGGAGCTGTTGTTTGTTTGGTTTGGTTTGGTTTGGTTTTATGGCATATCAGCCATTGTAGGTTATTTAATGCCAAATTCTTTTTATACATATATCTTAAATGATTTCTTAACACAGTTCTATTTCAATCAATTCAGTTTAGCAGAAGTACAGATTTTTGTTTCCACACATTTAAATGTAGAAACAGTTCTATACCAAGAAACTCAGTTTATTATAAATACAGTTTAAATGTTAAACAATTCTATTTGACCCATGGACAGGACCCTACTTGGAGCTACTACTCTGGGTTAGAGTGGATCTGGAAGCTATGGTGTTGAAAGGGTACTCCACGATTGTTTAGTCATATCCTGCACACTCATTGGGACTGTCTCACCCCTTTGCAGAGATACAATCGGTGTATCCTGCAACCCCAGCCGACTGAGCCTGAGAGGGCAGAAGAGAGAGCCATTGGTGGTGCAATGATTACCGTCGTAAAAATAGACACGGTTACCCGGGTTCAAAACCTGGAAGAGGCTGTTTGCATTTCACATAGCGCTAATATTCTTGGGAAAAGTAGGAACCCAATTATTCTCCCTCCGTCAACAGTCGGGGCTCTTCAACCTTGGTATGGCAACTTTGAATTCAAAGCTCTTGAACGCCTCTTAAAATTGACCTTGCAAACAATCCTACTCGAGCGGAGAAGTATATATATATATATATATAATTTTCATAACTATTTCTATAACTCTGGCGGCGTGAAAAAAAAAACATGCAATTAGCAAATAAGAAAAATATTACACAAACTGATATTTGGGGAAAAAATTAATAAAAAAAAAGAAAAGACAGAACACATACGTATTGCTTGAAAATAATCAACCAGCACCGCAAAATCTAGCCAAAAGAAAAAAAAAACATCGACAGAGTTATCTCAGGTAATAAGTAAAAGTGCTCGACAGATTAAGTAGAGCAAAACTATATATATATATATATATATATATATATATATATATATATATATATCAGTGTATGCATGTATGTATGTGTGTATATATATTACAATAAAAATTAGGATAAAAAGAGTGCATGAAAAGTGTTCAATGCTCGTATGGAAGAACAGGTATAAAACCTAATATATTCAAATTGTGAACTCTTAATGTCGGTCATGTTAAGTTTCATGTGGATTGCACTATCATCAGAAGTAATTCGTGCATAGACAGATAGATAGATAGATAGTTAGCGATCTTAGTCCAGGGTGACCCGAAGGCTCCCTTTTCAATAGCTACTACACCGAGGTGCAGGGGAGGGCGCTACTCCTTTCCCTGGATTGCTCCACTTTACCCTTGATCCTCACCTTATAGTGCTGAATGCTAAACAAGGTGGTATCAAGTACCATTTTTGAGTTTTTGGTATGACTCGGCCTGGGATTGAACTCCGGTTTCCCGGACCATTGGCAAACACTGAACCTTTTGGCATAATGGTTAGAGCTTTCGCCAATGGCCCGAGGAACCTGGGTTCAATTACAGTCCGAGTCATACTAAAGACACAAAAATGGTACTTGATGCCTCCTTGCTTAACAGCATTATAAGGTATGGAACAAGGGTAAAGTGGAGCAATCCAGGGAAAGGAGTAGTGTCCTCCCATACACCTTGGTGTAATAACTATCAAAAAGGGAGCCTTTGGGTCACCCTCGACTACAGTCACCAACTTTACTTACTGATAGATAGATAGATAATTTTGTTCGTTTTTCTTTGTTGTGAAACAGTTGAATTTATTTTAAAGCGAAATAAAGCTTAAACACTAGTATATTTATTATATTCATTTTACGTATGGGCTCGTGACAATCTGATATACTGTTTTGATGTTTGCTCATCATTTTAAGAATTATGTATCACGTTACCAAAATAATGCAAAACCTTTGTTTCAACCAACTATATATATATATATATATATATTGCAATATTTATAAGTAAAAAGTGTTCAATATTGGTGATGAAACATATATATCTAATATAGGATAGCCACAACAGAATCTGGCATAGTAGTTAGAATGTTCACCAGTGGTCCGATATGTTATGTAATGACTGTTGACATGGATCTGGGGGTTCGTTCCTGGTGACCCCTTGTGCTTTGACAAGCTGTCATGTTGTGATTAGTAAACAGGGGGATGGCAGTGTGTCGGGGTAGACCGATCGAGCAGGTGTGTAACCGGAAGGAGACCACGTTATATGAGAACCATGCGGTCAGATTTAGACAGTCAGTCCAGTCAGAATCGAGGGTCGAACCAGGGATACGCAACCGATCAGAGGTGTTAGTGTCGTCTCTGACGATACGGCTTGCAAGGGGGTGCAAGCGTTGACACCCCCTGGCTCCATGAAGAAGATATGGGGCAAGAAGAAGTCCCCTCTCTGAGTATATGTCTCTCCATCTATCTCTCAAACTAGAATAAAAATAATCACGAACAGTGCGCCCTTTTCGAGAATAAAATGAGAAAGATATATTTTTATAAAGAAGTGTGTTTCGTTTCGTTCATTGAAGTTTGTTCATTATCTTTGATTATGTTCTTGGTTGGGTCTATGAGAAGTATACAACACAAGAGAATGTGGTTCAATCACAGATCGAGTCATACCAAAGACTTAAAAAATGGTACGTGGTGCGTCCTTGCTTAACACTCAGCATTATAAGGTACGGATCAAGTATAAGTGGAGCAATCCGGGAAAAAGAGTAGTGTCCTCCCCTACATTTTGATGTAGTAGCAATTAAAAAGGAAGCCTTCAGGTCGCCCTCGATCACAAATCTCTGTGCGTGTGTAGATTTGTACAGCTGATACATAACAACTGATCATGCAGCAAAAACCAAAACTACGTTTTCTCTGAGAATTATTTTTTTTATTTATTGTGGACTTTTTGTCCTCATCTTGGCAGTTTTTGTGTTGTTTCTTCTTTCACTACGTTTCCGAAATTTGACCGAAACATTGTGAAAGAAGAAACAACACAAAAACTACCAAGATGAGGACAAAAAGTCCGCAATAAATAAAAAAAATAATTCTCAGATTAAGAAGCCTCATCTCAAAATGATTCCAATTAAAAAGACAATTACGTTTTCTCTTTATCTCTTAATTTAAAAAAAAATAAATGTCTTTGACATAGGTTAAATAACGGTCTTAGTCGCCTCTCGAAACTTTTATGTTAACCGTTCAATATCCGGGTCAACGGAACAGATTACACACACGCACACACACAGTACACTGATGAGTAGTTTACTAAGATTAGCTTAGTACTGGCACAAGGCCAGAAGTATGGGTCACTTAGGGAGAATCAAACTCACAAGCAATAGTCAGCTAATCTAGCTTGCTAACCCTTACACCACGTGCTGATGAGGTTTAAAACGTTTTTTGCCCGATGTTGTATTGTTAAATTCCTTTCATATACTTTTATGATGAACAGAAAACATTATTTAGAGTTGAAATTTAGCCGTTAAATTGAAACAAAAATATATACTTTGAAAAACAGGGAGTAAAAAATATTTGAGACTTTTAGAGATTATTTTTATTCAAGCCAGAAACCTATTCATTTGAATCATGGATTTCGTTTACTTTTTACCGCTGATTTTCATGGGCATGAAATAAATTGTCAAGTTTTTTTCTTCTTCACGTAACATTAATAAGAACACTATCAGCAGAATTTATCGAGATTAAAATCTTAAGACATAAAAATGAAACAAAGCTATAAAAGCTACCGAGTTGAAACAATTACTTTCTCTCGGTCTCTCTCTCGCACACACACACACACACACACACACACACACACACACACACACACACACACACACACATATATATATATATATATATATATATATATATAAGTAAACTTGGCGATTGTCGTCGAGGGTGACCCGACGGCTCCCTTTTCGATAGCTACTACACCAAAGTGTCGGGGAGGGTGCTACTCCTTTCCTTGGATTTCTCCACTTTACCCTTGATCCATACCTTATAATGCTGAGTGTTAAGCAAGGAGGCATCGAGTACCATTTGTAAAATTTACACACACACACGTACGTTTGTCGAAGTAGATATACTTGAGTGAATATATATATATATATATATATATATATATATATATATATATATATATATATATGTGTGTGTGTGTGTGTGTGTGTGTGTGTGTGTGTGTGTGTGTGTGTGTGTGTGTGTGTGTACATTTTACAGTTATGTTGTACTTTTGCGTTAGTAAATAGCAACATTAAGATTTCTTGAAATAGAATCATGAATTTTCAATTGATTTCTATGATATTACACAGCTTTTCAGCTAAAATGTATATTCTCTCATTATGAACGATACCAGTTTTTATAAAGGATTATTATAGCAGTAAAACTTTCTTTGGGGAGACCATATGTTTGAAGTATTAATTCCATCTTTCCTCTGTGTATGGAATTTTAGAAAATCATAAAGAGTTCTCAATATCAGAAATAGAATATATACCTGAATTATTACAGTGTAAACACAGACTATAATTGTTGCATAGTCAAGAATCTGACAGTCATCAAGTGTTGTTGATTCTGATTTACACTTTTATTACTAAGATAAATATACCATCAACGATATTGAGCATTCTTTGTTTATAAATATAGCAAGAACACACACACACACACACACACACACATATATATATATATGTGTGTGTGTGTGTGTGTGTGTGTTTCGTTTCGTTTCGTTTCGTTAAGAGCATAAAAACGATCGTAAATTATTGAATGCCAAGACTATCCTTGGATAGTTGGTTAGTTTGGGTTCCTTTGTAGGTTATTGAATGCCACATCCATTTTTTATAGAAATAATCAGTTCTATTTCAAACAATTTAGTTTAGCATGTATACACAGTTTGTCAAAATCATTTCTATTTCAAACTATTCAGTTTATTTCATCATCATCATCATCATCATGTCACGCCATCAGCACGGATATCCCTGACCCTTTTTCGCCACTCCTCCCTATCGTCCATTGCTTCCGACTGGTCATCAGGGCTACACCCCGTATCGGCACAGAGCTGCTGTATGTTAGTTCTAACTGGTCGTCCTGCTTTTGCCCGGTCATGTGTTTGGGTCCACAGGAGTACATCATTTATGAGCTCCTCTCTACTTCTCCAGCAGTGTCCTGTGTGTCTGGTTCATCTAAATTTGAGAGTTTTCATGACGGGTGGTAGGTAGCCATCCAGCTGCTGCTTTGTGGGGTGTTGCCTTCAGGACTGATTCAATATTACTCGCAGCATTCTTGTGTAGTTGCCGTCAAGCTTTTTCTCCATACGATTAGTTAGCGTCCATGTAGTGCATCCATATATCAGTATCGACAAGACCGATGCTTGGAAGAAACTACCTTTCATCTTATTGGTCAGGTCTGACTTCCATATGACCAATAGTCTATCGATAGCTGTCCATGCTTTTGCTAGTCGCGTGTTGATGTCTGTCTCGGTTGATGAGACACTGCTTCCTTGGTAGGTGAATTTGTCAACTAGTTTCAGAGAGCTACTATCTTGTTTGGAGATGTCGCCTGTTTGATTAAAGCATACATATTCCGTTTTGTGTGCATTGATATGGAGGCCAATGCCTGCAGCGGCTCGTTCCAGACTATGTAGCAGGGTTTCGGCTTTGTTGGGTGCATTTTCCAGAAGCGCTGTGTCATCGGTGTCGTCAGCGTCGGTAATTGTTTTTGGGGTGTACCTCCAGCTTCTTTCTTTTGGTAGCTTGATCCCGTTTTCTTTGATTTTATCAATAGATATTCTAAGCACGTAGTCTAGACAGATGATAAAGAGGTATGGGGCTTATGTGTCCCACTTTTTCTAAACAGTTCTAATTCAGCCAATTCAGTTTAGTATAAGATTAGATTATGTTTACATGCAGTTAAATGTCAAAACAATTCTATATTGAACAATTCAGTTCAGCGTAAGTACAGTTTCAATGTCAAAAACAGTTTCATTTCAAACAATTTAGTTTAGTATAAGTACACAGTTTAAATGTAAGTACACAGTTTAATTGTCAAAAACATTTCTATTTCAATCTATTCAGTTTACTCAAATAGTTCTAATTCCAACAATTCTGTTTAGCATAAGTTAGCAGTTTGGTTATATTTAACCCATAGATAGGGCCTTATCAGGTGCTACCATTCCGAGCCAGAGTGGACATGGGAGCAATAGCAATGAAGGGGTGCTCCGTATTCCGCAAAGCTCTTGCGTCACTGGAACCTCACCATCAGATTGTTTAGTGTCATACCTAGGACACTTGTGATGGGGGGCGGTCTTAGCCCTCTGCAGAGGTGCAGTCGGTGTATTCTATAGCCCCAGCCGAGTGGGCAATGTCCTTGATGAAGAACCGTAATGATACTGTTCTACACCTAACTGGGATGTGGATAAGGTGGTTAATAGCTTTCCTAAGAGTATTAATCCGCAAGTGAACGTAACTGATCTACTGTCCGAACTCGCTCACAAAGATATCACTACTTCACTGGGGTTTTCATCTGTGTGTGTGTATATATATATATATAGGAGGTGCCCTTGGTGTAATGGTTATCGTCGTAGGAAATAGACACGGCGACACGAATTCAAACCTGGACGAGACTGATTGCATTTCACATAGCACTAATACCCTTGGGAAAGTTATAAATCCAATTATTCTCCCTCCAGCTATGGGTAAATAGTATGGCAGACTGGGTTCTTTAGCCTTGATTAGGGAACCAGTCTAAGAGAAGGAAAACTCTGAATTCAAACCTGTTAAACTCCGCTTAAAAATTAACCTTGTGTCATATCCTGCCCGAGCGGAGGGGTTGGGTATATATATATATATATATATATTGAATGAGGCGCTCGTGGTGTTATGCTTAACTTCATAAGAAATGGGCACGTTAACCTAAGTTCAAATCCTGGATGAGGTTGTTTTCATTTCACATTACGTTAATACCTTAGGAAAAGTTATTAATCCAACAAATCTCCTTCCAACTATGGTTAAATAGTAGGGCAGACTGGTTCTTTAACTTTGATATGGCAACCGATCTAAGAGAAATAAAACCTTCAATCCTGTTAAACTCTTCTTAGAAATTGACTTTGTGTCATATTCTGTTTGTCTGGATGGATTGTGTAAATACACACACACATATATATATATATATATATATATATATATATATATATATATATTCATTTACGTATAGTTTCCAACATATGTGTTTGTGTGTGTGTGTGGCAGGATATATGTGGCAAAGTGTTTAAGAAGTGCGAATAAAGAATACTTTCTATGACACAATAGGAACAACAATTTATGCAAGGGTCAACAAGCGCTTCTCAGTGTCACATTATGATGACCTTGTGTGTAGATGTGTGGGAAGAATACATTGACATGTAATATAATAATGTTAAAAATTTCAGACATTGAAGTTTAACTCTTCAATTTGGGTAACTATGAAAGGGTTTGAACTTACAGTGTTTCCGTTGAACCAAAAAACAGAAACTGGTGGGTGGAATACTTAGTAAGGGGGCCTCGGGTAGTGTAATGGTTAACAAGCTAGATTAGCAAACCTTCATGAAGGAGTTCGAGTCTCATTGAGTGCCCAGTTCATTCGGACTTGTGCCACATCTAAGCAAAAAACTTAGTAAATTACTTCTTAATAATATCATGCAAACACCAAAACATAATCTCCCACATGGTTGAAATCTGGCCAAAAATAGAGGAGCCTTAGCAGTACGGACGGACAGACGAACATTTGATGAATTATAATGAGATATAAAAAAAAGATATTCGCATGAAAATTAGTTTAATTAGGGAGAATAAAATAAAATCATCTCAGCCAAATACAGTTTAAAATCTTTTCAGTGATGTCCATAACAATTATTGAAAGTTTGGTTTAAATCGATTCAAAAATGGCGGAACCCTAGTTGTACGGACGGGCGGACGGACATTTGGTAATTTATTTCAAGATTTATTTGGAGAAGAACAATTTCTCCAAAACTGAAAGAGTGTTCTTCGTCGGAAAGCAAAAATAATGTAAACCTTGTGCGCCTTCATACACATTTTCTCTTTTTTCCCTGACGACAAGTTTTTTTTTGTTTGTTTGCTTTTTATTTTTTATTTTTTTGCTGAATGAGAAGCCTGAAAAGGCGTTGGCTGGATGAATTCGACTGATCAGAGAAGAATAAAGGAATTTTGGGGAACAAGCGAAGCAGAGAGGGTGGCATTGAAGGAAGGGCAGAGACGAGCACGTTTTCTCTTTTCATCTGTGTCTATTTGTCTGGTTCTATTTACGTACGGGCTTTGTGGACATGCGTCCTTTTCATGGAAGGACCTGCGTTGCCGCTGCTGCTGCCATCGACGCTACCTCAGCCACCGCCGCCGTCGAATTGCATGTCTGTGGTAGGTAGGACTCTGAAATGGATGGCATTTATTGAGATGTCGGTCGAATGCAGTCTAATTGGTTAAGTCAGGTGAAAAAGAAGACAAAAACAAAACAAAAAATGATCAGTCAGCCTAACCGCCCACCTACCCGTGTCCATAAATGCAAACAGAGACAAAATGTAAGAACACACACACACACACACACACACACACACATACGCACTGTCTTTTACTGTAATCCATGAAGATTTGGAAAATTGTAAATAAATTTGTACATGAGTTTGTAATGTCTACCTTGTAACAAATATATGCACTGTAAAAATAATTTGATACGCTTCTGCACGCATGCACCCCACCCACATACTCACTCATATACACACATACAAGGAAACGATTTTCTAAGGTGTATCCTTTGACTTGGAAAATTTCTTATGAATTGAATGATCGTTCTCTCTCAGAAACATTTATACTAATATATATATATATATATATATATATATATATATCGGTGGAGTGAAGCATGATAACAAATCCTTGTCGAACATGATTCATTCCAAAATTCTGTTCGACAACGGATTTGTTCGAAAACTGAAACAATGCTACTCGGGCAGACTCGGCTAGCCGTTCGGCCGCGTTCGGTTCGCCTCGGCAATCAATCGCGCGTGTTTCGTTTTCATCGGCTCGACTCGTGTGTTCGAACTCCGAACATTTGTTCGATCACTGTGGTATTTTTTACTCTAATGCTGTGGCCAAACTTAGAATTGTTCGATTTGAGAGTCTTTCAATAACTGAAGGTCCACTGTATTCTATGGGTAGCAGTAATTCTGGAGGCATATTTCAGCAGAAAGACATTATGGTAAAATAGCAATATGGTCTCACGAAAGAACATGGTGATGTCAGCGGAAGATCACGGCAGCTCAAGTTAGTAGAATGCCAAAGTGAGAAGAAAAATGCATTGTATTCAGCAGTGTTTGTGAGAATTCGTTAACTTGTCTCGGCTTAGTTACTAGAATATAATGACAATCGCTCAGCAAGTCATATTACTTTTGTCCAAGCGTTTGCCAATTTACAGGTGTTTCTTTTTTTCTCTCTGTTATGAAAATCAAGAGACAACAACCATCTGTGGTAGAGAAATCATCATATTATATATATATATATATATATATATTTATAGAATATATATATAAAATATAAATAAGATATAATATATATATATAATATGATATATATGTATGTATAAAATATGATATATAAAATATGATATATATATATAAAACCTACAGGCGACAATACTATTTGTCGACTTTACCAAGGCCTTTGATTCCATTCACAGAGGGGAGATGGAACAAATTTTACTAGCATACGGCATACCAAAAGAGACCGTTGCAGCAATAACGATTCTCTATAGAAACATTAAAGTGAAAGTCCGTTCCTCGGATGGAGACACAGACTACTTCGACATAGTAGCAGGAGTACTGCAAGGAGACACACTAGCCCCATACCTCTTTATCATCTGTCTAGACTACGTGCTTAGAACATCTATTGATAAAATCAAAGAAAACGGCTTCGAGCTGACAAAGAAAAGAAGCAGAAGGTACCCCGCAAAAATAATTACCGACACCGACTACGCCGATGACATAGCGATTCTGGCAAATACACCCGCCCAAGCTGAAACACTACAGCATAGTCTGGAATGAGCTGCCGCAGCCATTGGCCTCCATGTCAATGCACACAAAACGGAATACATGTGCTTTAATCTAACAGGCAACATTTCCACATTAGGCGGTAGCTCTCTGAAAATTATAGACAAGTTCATCTACCTAGGAAGCAGTGTCTCATCAACCGAGGCAGACATCGACACGCGGCTAACGAAGGCATGGACAGCTATCGATAGACTATCGGTCTTATGGAAATCAGATCTGACTGATAAAATAAAACGCGGTTTCTTCCAAGCAGCAGTCGTGTCGATACTACTATATAGATGCACTACATGGACGCTAACTAAACGTATGGAGAAAAAGCTAGACGGCAACTACACAAGAATGCTGCGAGCAATATTGAACAAGTCATGGAGGCAATACCCCACAAAGCCTCAACTGTACGGCCACATATTTCCCATTACGAAAACTATGAAAGTTAGACGAACCAGACATGCAGGACATTGCTGGAGAAGCGGGGACGAGCTCATAAGTAATGTGCCCCAATGGACCCTGTCATATGGCCGAACAAAAGCAGGATGACCAGCTCGAACAAACATACAGCAGCTCTGTGAGGATACGGGGTGTAGCCCTGAGGACTTACCAGAAGCGAAGAACGACAGGGAGGAGTAGCGAGAGAGGGTCAGGGATATCCGTGCTGGCGGCATGATGATGATATATGTATATATATATATATATATATATATATATAATTCTTTTAAATACCCTTTCCGGTGGTAAAAGCTGCTTTGTAACGTTGGGAGTGGCCGTACTGCCTTGAGATAGCGAAACTGTGTTATCACCCCTAGTTGGCGGCTGATGTGGGCAGGGTATCGCACATACTTTCACAAGTTATCTCATGAAAAATATATGTATGTATATAATCATAACATCGGGAAAATGAAAGAGGTTGGTCAGTTTTATTTGGTTTCCCATCAGTTTTGCTGTATATTTCTCACCTGTTAGAATAATTTTAGCTTGAAAAAAAATTTTGGACACGCTTTAAAGAAAGATTTTATTTGACCAGCCCATTTGTATTATGGCTAGAAGATCCGCCTATTATCCGAGAGACCGGGGTTCGATTCCTGATTGAGTCATGCCAAAGATTTAAAAAATCGTACTTGATACTTCCTAACTTAACACTCAACATTATAAGGCACAGATCAAGGGTAAGTAAAGCAATCCAGGGAAAAAAGTAACTCCCTTCCCTACACATCTGTGCAGTTGTTATTGGAAAAGGAGCTTTCGGGTCGCCCTCAACAAAGGTTGGCACACTTATATATATATATATATATATACATGTACACATGGACACAACAGAGTTAGTTGAGCAGCTGTGTGTTATCCTAACTGAATATATATAAACGTTCGAGTATTTGTAATTTTTATTCTGCTTTTATAATGCCAAGGTACGTCGCACAACGCCTTCAAGGAGGTGACCTAGAAATTCGGGATCCTAGTCGAAGTTGTTGATGAAACCGATATGATGTACAAGAACCAAAAATCGGCAAGGAAGACAGTACATCACTGAAGATCATCCTTGATGCATCTAAATATGTATTCTTCGAGCATGTATATATATATATATATATATATAGTTTTCGTGGAGAAAATATTTGGTTAGATTCACTTTCGTGAAAAACCAATTCTGTATTTGTCGCTGCCTCCCACCAGACAGGACTTGACACAAGGTCAAAAGCCTGAAGGCCGATTAAAGTGGGGTTAAAGGGGAGGGGAAGGTCGGGAACGTTCCGAGACTCGAACCTTGCTAGTCATTGACCCACTAAGTGCAATGTGGGTCTAATGAGTCAAGCAGTACCACGGACCTAAATTTAGATCCGGGCACGTATGCCAGCATATAGCTTGAACTAGACCGTGAGGTCTAGTGCTATACAAGGGTGTCTGAAAAGCAGCTCGCCCACCCGAGGGTGGCCCAATCGAAGTTGGGGGCCTTTCAGCCTCGAATCTGCCATTGGTTTCGATACCCCATCCGGCACGAATGCCTGACGGCCCAGCCAATTCGTTCAAAAATTCATTACTAGAATAAGTTTTAATCAAGATTCTTTTTCTAAAAGAATGATACGACGTATAAATCCTAATTAAAAAATAATACGACGAATAAACCTTTATTAAGAAATGATACAACGTATAAAGCCCTATTAAAGAATGATACAATGTTTCAAGCCTTATTAAAGAATGATAAGACGTATAAAGCCTTATTAAAGAATGATAGGACGTATAAACCTTATTAAAGAATGATAGGACGTATAAAGCCTTATTAAAGAATGATAGGACGTTAAAGACTTATTAAAGAATGATAGGACGTATAAAGCCTTATTAAAGAATGATAGGACGTACAAAGACTTATTAAAGAATGATAGGACGTATAAAGCCTTATTAAAAATGATAGGACGTATAAAGCCTTATTAAAGAATGATTGGACGTATAAAGCCTTATTAAAGAATGATAGGACATATAAAGACTTATTAAAGAATGATAGGACGTACAAAGACTTATTAAAGAATGATAGGACGTACAAAGACTTATTAAAGAATGATACGACGCATAAAGCCTTATTAAAGAATAATAGGCGGTAGAAAGCCTTATTACGCTTTTTAATACTGAAAGTATTTCTTCTTCTTTTTTTTGGTGGAGGGACTTTTTTTATAAGTTTGGTCGTAACTAACTTATAATAATCCTTACTAAACATTAATAACTTCAAGTAATTATTTTTTATACTAATAATTAACACACAGATATATGTTTTCAAGTTTAGTCATACTCGGCACTACGCCATCAATTAGTTCCAAATCCGTGACAAGCCCAGTCGGTTGAGGGTGCTGGAGAATATACTGACTGCATCTCTGCAGAAGATTAAGACCCCTCCCATCACAACCAGTGGCTTTGATACGACATTAAACAATCCAATAACAATGTTCCAGCCGTGGTGCTTTGCTGAATATGGTGTACCCATTCATTGCCATGGCTCGCAGGTCCACTCTGTCCCGGAGTGGTAGCACCTGATCTATGGGTCAAATAGAACTGTTTGACCATTTCAACTGTGTGTGAACAAATGATATTAAATCGAATTGTCACAAATAGAACTCATTGACCATATAACTGTGTGTAAACAAATGATATTAAATCGAATTGTCACAAATAGAATTCATTGACCATATAACTATGTGTAAACAAATGACTGATGTTTTATTGAATTGTTTGTGATTCATAGCAATATTTGGAACAATTTAACTGTGAGCAAAAGAATGTGTAATGTCGAATAGAATTATTAGTGTTAATTGAAACTCTTTTACTGGGTGACTAAATTGATTTGTTAGTGTTAGATAGCGATGCATTAAACTATCTAACTCAGTGTAAATAAAATTATCTAAGTTAGATAGCAATATTTGAAACCTTTTAAGTGAGTACAAACAAATGATTAATGCTTAATAGAATTATTCGAGTTAGAATATTTGGAACCATTAAAGTGAGTACAAAACAATGATTAATACTAAATAGAACTATTTGTGTTTGAATATTTTGAACCATTTAAGTGAGTACAATCAAATGATTAATACTAAATAGAACTATTTGTGTTAGAATATTTGGAACCATTTAACTGTGTGCAAACATAGTTATACTTGTGCAAGCAAATTAGCTCTGACTCATTTAGAAATAAGATTACCAACAAACTATTGACTTACAAATCATATGTATAACCATTTAACTGTATGCAAACAAATAAGCACTGCCTCGTTTGAAAAGGTTATCTACAAACTATCCGTTTACAAATCATATATAATATGTAAGAGGATTTGACATTAAATAACTTACAATGATTGATACGCCATAAAACCCAACCAAACCAAATTCTTGATGTAATATGTTTTTATTTACATAAAAAAAAACCTAATGCTTTAAAATTACCTTAAAAGAAAAACAACGTAAAACTTGATTAAATACGAGAGTGGGCTGAAACGTTCATAGAGTGAAACGTTCATAGGCTGAAACGTTCATATGATAACGCGCTTAATGATTTTTTGGAACAATGGGTTCCAAGCACTACCACACTGATGGAAGAAGTGTGTGGGTCGCAAGGCGAACCATGTTGAAAAATAAACTTTATTTAGTTGTATTCCATGAGAGTGTCTTGGACAGCCTATGAACTTTCCAGCTGAATCTTGTTACTTGCTAAACCTTAAAGAACACTGAAATACATTTTAACCATATTTTTTTAAAGAATAATAATCATAATTAGATTAGATTATTTACCTTGCAATGACATAGATTTGTTTGCATTTAGTTTAGTATTTTATTGTACCATTTATACATTTTAAATGTTTGGGGTTTTTTTTGTATTTTTTATCATTTTAGCTTCTTTATTGTTTTAGTAATTTTTACATATTTTATCTATTTAAAAAATATATTTTTAGGACAAAAAACTGCTTATTACATGTCTTCCAGATGGAGATACAGACTACTTCGAGATTGCAGCAGGAGTACTGCAAGAAGACACACTAGCCCCATACCTCTTTATCATCTGTCTTGACTACGTGCTTAGAACATCGATTGATAAAATCAAAGAAAACGGCTTCGAGCTGACAAAGAAAAGAAGCAGAAGGTACCCCGCAAAAATAATTACCGACACCGACTACGCCGATGACATAGCGATTCTGGCAAATACACCCGCCCAAGCCGAAAAACTACTGAATATTCTGGAACGAGCCGCCACAGTTATTAGCCTCCATGACAATGCACACAAAACGGAATATATGTGCTTTAATCAAACAGGCAACATTTCCACACTAAACGGTAGCTCTCTGACACTAGTAGACAAGTTCACCTACCGAGGGAGCAGTGTCTCATCAACCGAGGCAGACATCGACACGCGGCTAACGAAGGCATGGACAGCTATCGATAAGCTATCGGTCTTATGGAAATCAGTCCTGACCGATAAAATAAAACGCAGTTTCTTCCGAGCAGCGGTCGTCTCAATACTGCAATACCGATGCACGACATGGACGCTAACTAAACGGATGGAGAAAAAGCTAGACGGCAACTACACAAGAATGCTGCGAGCAATATTGAACAAGTCCTGGAGGCAACATCCCACAAACTGTACGGCCACCTACCTCCCATCACGAAAACTATGAAAGTTAGACGAACCAGACATGCAGGACACTGCTGGAGAAGCAAGGACGAGCTCATAAGTGATGTACTTCAATGGACCCCCTCATACGGCCGGGCAAAAGCTCGAACCTACATGCAGCAGCTATATGAGGATACGGGATGTAGACATGAGGACCTGCCAGAAGCAATGAACGATCGGGAGAAGTGGCGAGAGAGAGTTAGGGATATCCGTGCTAGCGGCACGATATGATGATGATTATTGTGACGTTGTTGATGTTGTTGAATTACGTAACGTCGGACGTAATTACGTTCGCTGACCTGAAATTTAATCTAAAAAGTGGCGTAAAGACGAATTTAACGCCGCCCTTAAAGACGTAAAGTGGAGTATTACTATATACTGACAATTTGCAGTAATATGGCTTTCACCAGACATTGGCCTAGCGGTTAGAGTGTTCGCCATGGTCCAGGAGACCTGGGTTCAATCCCAGGTCGAGTCATACCAAAGACTCAAAAAATGGTACTTGATGCCTCCATGCTTAACACTCAGCATTATAAGGTATGCGATCAGGGGTAAAGTGGAGCAATCAAGGGAAAGGAGTAGCGCCCTCCACCTTCACCTTGATGTAGTTGCTATTGAAAAGGGAGCCTTCGGGTCACCCTCGACTATGGTCGCCAAACTTATATGGCTTCAACTAACTAACTAACTAATAATAATAATAATAATAGTCATGAAAAGTTGCAAACGACATATGACTAACGGAATGGAACTACCAAATCGGGACAAAATTAGAACGCTCGGAGAAAATGAAACCTACAAATACTTGGGAATCTTGGAGGCTGACGCCATCAAACAAGTGGAAATGAAAGACAAAACCCAAAAAGAATATCTCAGGAGAACTAGAAAACTGCTCGAGACAAAACTCTCCAGCAGAAAGCTTATCAAAGGAATAAATACTTGGGCTGTACCTCGTTAGATATTCGGGACCCTTTCTCAAGTGGACTAGAGATGAACTTAAACAAATGGATCAAAGAACAAGAAAACTAATGACTCTGCATTAGGTATTACATCCCAGAGACGACGTTGACAGACTACATTGATTTAGAAAAGAGGGAGGAAGAGGACTTGCCAGCATCGAAGATTGCGTTGACGCATCGATAAAACGACTCGAAGACTACATAGAAAAACACGAACGAGGACTGATTACAGCCATCAGAAACGATACTGACAACACAATAGACGATAGAATGACAATAACTAGGATACAAAAATGGGAAAAAACAACTCTATGGCCGCTTTAGTAATACAAAATAACACCATAAGAACCAATCATATCAAAGCGAGAATAGATAAGACTCAACAAAATAGCAAATGTAGGATATGCGGTGACAGAGACGAAATGATCAATCACATAATAAGCGAATGCAGCAAATTAGCACAGAATAGGTATAAGACTAGACACGACTGGGTCAGCAAGGTGATCCACTGGGAAATGTGTAAGAAATTTAAATTTGACCACAACAACAAATGGTATATGCACAACCCAGCACCTGTCCTAGAAAATGACACATAAAATCCCATGGGACTTTGACATACACACGGATCACCTAATCTCGGCCAGAAGACCAGACCTTATAATAATTAAAAACAACTAAAAAGAGAATTTGCAAAATTGTCGACTTTGCCGTCCCGGCTGACCACAGAATAAAACTGAAAGAATGTGAAAAGAAGGATAAGTACCTCGACCTTGCTAAAGAATTGAAAAATCTGTAGAACATGAAAGTGACGATTGTACCAATTATGATTGGTGCTTTTGGCACAGTAACTAAAGGATTATTAAAAGGCCTGGGGGACTTGGAAGTTGGCTGACGAGTGGAGACTATCCAAATGACAGCTTTATTGAGAACGGCCAGAATACTGAGAAGAGTCCTAGAGACTTAAGGAGACTTGCTGTCACTCAAACTCCAATAAAAAAACATCAGCTAACACTGATGTGAAAAACTCTAAAGGAGAAAAAAGTAATAATAAAGAAATTATAGATTTTAGTAACTATTCTTAATACAAATAGTTTGCACACAGTTATATGGTTTCAAGTATTCCAATCCAATATTAATAATTTTCAAACAGATCTATTTGACCCATTGGTTGGAATATTATAGGTTCGGTTATTCTGAGTTGAAGTGTATCTGGGAGTAACAGCAATGAAGGGGTGATATCATACTCCATTAAATTGCTTGCAATTTATTTGTATTTGATAGGAATACTTGAAAGCATATCACAGTGTGAAAACTATTTGAATAAAGAATAATTAGTTGAAGTAATTGTTTACAAATTATCATTATTAGTAATATAATTGCTTGCACAAAAAGATTAATTTCGGCATTAAATAACCCAACATGTGCTGAAATACCGTAAAACAAGCCATCCAATCACAATAATTTTTGTTTTTCCAGTAATTACTCCACATGAAAAAGAACTCTCTTTCAATTTGAAGAGCATGTTATTTCTCTCTGCAAACATAATAATGGTAAGAAATAACCGAAAGATTGAAGTTGAAAAAAAAACACTGTTGCTAAAATGGTGCAAAATTACAAGTGGAAATGAAGTTCACAGAAGCGACTAGGTCGACCATAGGAGCTGATACCAATGTCTATTAGTTTTATCAGGAGATAACCCGCTGTGATTGTTGCGATTAGGGTTAAAGTTGTGTGCACGGGAAATATTTCTGTTAAAACAAATGCATCCTGAACAAGAACGCGACTGAAAATCGTGAGACAAAGTTTAAAGTTTTCACAAGAAAATAAGATTAAAAATTTACCATTCTGTAACTGAGTACTGTGGTCAGATGAAACAGAAATCAGCCATTTAGGGTCAGATGGCATCAAACGAGTTTGATGTCATTATAGTGAGGTGTTCAAGAAGAGTTTAGTATTAACAGTTAAGCAGAATGAAGTGTAATGTAGTCCACCTCCCCATCCGCCAAAACCCGATGAGTCTGGGTGCGGACAAAAAAGGGGTCAAACACAAGCACTCAGATGGCATACTGCAGAAGACAAGGACCTTCAGTTTTGCGGGTGGCGAAATCGACCCCGCCACCATTAAAGGTCGGTCACAATTTATGAAATAATGTGATCTTGTGGCGATACCCCCTCGGCCCCCCGACACATCAACTTCTTCATTTCTTCCGATAGGGGCATCGCACATTTCTTCATAGCTACAAGAAATACAATCAAGGGAGTGGGAGGAAAGAGAACAAACGAACAAAATACTTGGGTTAACTCAGGGTGCAAGAGAGGAGTTATGTAACATTGCATTTCCTTGTGCATATGTAGACTAACGCTAGCGTGGATTTCTAGCGAAATTTCTACAAAGCTACTAGGAATGCCAACCTATCTTGACCAGTCTTCACTCACTGGTCTGGACCCTCTCTCATGCCGACTGGCCACTTCTGCTGTCCGGTGTCGACTGGCCACTCGCGTCACCCTTCGCCAACTCCTTCTGTGAGTTCCTTTTCCAATTCCTCTCGCGTTCCCTTACCCACTTCCGGTCACATCGAGATCGCGGGCTCAGGCCTTTGTTTAGTTTCGCGCCAAAACAGACAAAGGGATCGTCTGCTTGGCGGACCACCTACATACTGTTACAATCTTTCGTTCATCGACTCAAGAAATATCCATGCACGTCTTCCTGGTTTAAGGTTGATCTAAAGAGAAACTAAAACACACCAATAAACATAGCGGCATTTTTTTTTATTGGATCCTGTGTCTGACTTTTCCCTTTACTAGAAATTCGTTGTCATCTCTACATCACGTCTTTGTCAACACCCAGCAGTGCAACTATTGATACATTATAATTTAGTTGTCAAGAAGTAGATGGCATAATGGTTAGAGTGTTCGCCAATGGCCGGGGAGACTGGGGTTCCATTCCAAGTCGAGTCACACCAAAGACTTCAAAAAATAGTACTCGATGCTTTCTTGCTTTACCCTCAGCTTTATAAGGTACGGATCAAGGGTAAGTAGAACAATACAGAGAAAAGAGCAGCGCTTTCCCCTACACCTCGATGTTGTAGCAATTGAAAATGGGAGCCTTCGGGTTGTCTTCGACTAGAGTCGACCAACTTACTTATGTTCCATAAGGCACATTTCATTGACAGAATCATGAATATTTAAGGTTACTTAAATATATTAAAAGAAATCATGTTACCTTCAGATTTTAAAGAGGATTTTTAGTGTCTATGATCTAAGATATACAAAATATTGATAAAGCTTTAAAAAAAACAACAAAAGTTAAGTGTCCGATTGGCCAATTATATCATCAGATTTAAATTCAACACTTGTGGAATATACTGAAAAAAATAAGAGAACAATGACTATCCAATGAAATAGATTTGAAAGAATATATTCTAGGAACGGATCGAAGCCATAAAATTGTGTTATTGGCCAAGTGAGTATAGTGTTCGCCAATGGTCAAGGAGACCTGGGTTCAATCCCAGGTAGCGTCATACCAAAGACTTTAAAAATGGTACTTGATACCTCCTTGCTTAACACTCAGCGATATAAGGTATGTATCGAGGGTAAAGTTGAGCAATCCAGGGAAAGGAGTAGCGCCCTCCCCTACACCTCGGTGTAGTAGCTATTGAAAAGGGAGCCTTCTGGTCGCTCTCGACTCCGGTCACCAACAAATTATTCCTGGAAGCAATATCCCACAAAACAGCAGCTGTACAACCACCTACTACCCATCTCGAAGATCATCCAAATTAAACGAACAAGGCATGCGGGACACTGCTAGAGAAACAAAGATGAACTCATAAGCGGCGTGTTCCTATAGACCCTTTCGGGCCGACCATCAAGAACTTATCCGCAACAATTATGTACGGACACAAGATGTAGTCTAAAAGATGAATGATAGGAACGAATGATATGAGAAAGTCAGGGAAATCCGTGCAAGCAGTGCGACATGATGATGATGATGAGGAGGAGGAGGAGGAGGAGGAGAAGGAGGATTAGGAATTGGTGACTTGAAGAGTTCGTATAAGTTCGTATCTACTTTTGATAACTTTTTTTAACAATGAGATCCATGCTCTGCAAAACAGACAGAAGAAGTGTGTGGACCGCAAGGAGGACTATGTAAAAGAAATCTCGTTTGGCCCCATTCAACGCGAGTATCTTGGTCAGTTGATGAACTTTTCTGCTGAGCCACTTATAACTGTTTACATATGATTATTTAAGTAGTTGTTTGAAACTATATAATAGCTTGAAAAAAAACTATGTAGCTCTGCAAAATGAGGAGTCGCCTCTATGCTACCATTACTCTCAGATCCACTCTCATCCGGAATAGTACCACGTTTACATATATAGATCGACCTCTGAATTACGATTAAGAAATCCTTAATTTCTGGAACTTCTGAATTGTTTTGTCTATATATATATATATATCAATTAATGTTGGTTTCATTCATGAAAGATATAATTATCTGATGAAAGTTTTAAGTTTTATCTAGCACTGCTGCGCAGCATTCAAGCATTTTCTTGATATAAGAAAAACGTTTTTAAACGGTTCGTTTATTCGCATACACAAGCACGCGCATGCGCGAAACTCACACATACACATTCACTCACACACACATATATATATGAATATATATATTCATCCTCAGCCAGGCCAAGCTGGTTACTAGTAAGGAAAGGGCTATGATATATATATATATATATATATATATATATAATTTTTTTAAATTAAAAATTAATCCACTTTTTTATGTTTTCTTCTATCGACTTTTATGATATTCTTGTTCAAACGTTTTTGATTCAATGGAATGAAACCTGTTTTTTTTTTCTCTGAGTGTTGCAGGTGTTAAGCAAGCAAAATAAAAAGCCAGTAGATGTATCCTTCATGTGGTTAACTGTTTATCTCTTTTATCGTTATGTAATAAGACATATAAAAAGAAATTGGGTAGAGTAAAAAAAGAAAATGTTTAAATTTCAATCAGGTGTTGAGTGTGCTTCATTGACTAAAGATGCAATTTCATCGAATATCAAAGTAAGTGTTGTCACGCATTTGCAAGGGACAAAAACACTGCACGACATCGTCTTGTTCAGATAGATAAATAGATATAAACAGAATCACAGAGACAGATAGATAGATAGATAGATAGATAGATATTATATACTCTTTTTTGTCCGAGTACAACTTAAATCAAGAGTTTCAATGTGCATAACTGCCCACGTGAATCACACACCACGAAATTATATTATTGTCTAGCGAAAGCTTGAAATAAGTGTGGGTAGCTTCTTGGCTCAAGTCATGAACCCCCTCAACCCCCAGCTTTGGTTTGAATTTGGGTTAAATAGTACCACTACTGTTTTTCTGTAAAGATGGTTTTGGCATTAAATAATCCACGAAGGTTGATATGCTATTAAACTAAGAAGCCAAACTAAGCCAATGTGATACAAATTAAAAACTATATATAATCAAATAATCAATTTTGTGATGAATTTGTGCGCTACGGGCGCCGCGCGTTAGTTGGGTTGAGAGCTGGCGATATAAAAGCAGTCAGCATAGAAGGATTGTGTGTCTCTCTCTCCTTATGTCGAAAAACCTTTAAACCCAAAGGTAATAAAAAGTTTCGTACCTGAACTAAGAAGTCGTTACGTGTTTTTCGTGTTTTGGGGTTCCTATGTTATCTATATATGAGTTATGAACATTCTATGTACATTGAACGTGTTCATGTATGGCTATGCAACATAAAGACCTGAGGAGACTTGCTATCACTCAAAATCCCGCGAAATACCATCAGTTGCCACTGATGTGAGAAACTTGCCAGATGTATAATAATAATAATAATAATAATAATAATAATTTAATAATTTTGATAATTTTAATAATTTATTTTCAATATCAATTTATGGTAAATATTTTATTTATTTATGGTAAATTATTCATTTATGGTAAATATTTATTCATGGTAAATATTTTCAAATAATACTAATTTTAATAATTTTAATAATCTAATAATTTAATAATAATATAATAATATAATAATAATAATTATAATAATAATTATTATTATTTGTGCTAAAGATTTTGAACTTTGATTCATCAGTCCAAAGGACTTTATTCCACTGCTCTATTGTCCAGTCTTTGTGCGCCTTGGCACACCGGGGCCTTTCGACAATTGTTTTGCTTCCTCAGCAGTGGTTTCTTGATAGCAATTCTGCCATATAGGTCTGCTTCACAGAGTTTTCTCCTTACAGTGGATGTTGACTCATTTTTTTCATGACATTGGTTCAGTTGTGCAGTGACTTTTGGAAGTCAGATTTCTATCACGCAAGCTGGTGACTGATGAAAATTTCCTCTGCATTGATAAAACAGGTTGTATCTAGCAAGCCGTAATTCAACCCAATATAGTCTAAGGTAAGTTGAATTGGTGGTATAATGTAATTTTTGTGAAATGTTTTATTCATGCTAAGTACAAAAGAAAAAAATGACTTCAGATCAATTTTTCAAAAGATATCTGGACAAAGTTACTGAGAAAGATGCGTATTTAGTATAATAGATAAAACTATTGTGGTGCTTAACTTGTTTCATTACAAATAACACTTTTTGGATGAGAAATAAATATTTTTGAGGGTACCTAAATACTTTTGGCTGATAGTATATATATATATATACTTATATACATATATATATATGTTTATTTTTTGTTTTATTTTGCTCTATTGACCTGCAATGAACACTTTCTTATGATTTTTTGGGATGATTGAAAAACATTTTTCATTCGAATATATATATATATATATATATATATATATATATATATATATTGTTATGCACTCATTCAGAACACTACGACAATTATGAAATATAATTAAATGATAAATATTAGCTGTAGTCATAGTACTTCCACCCAGTCGGCTTAGGCTCTAGAATACACTGACTGCTTCTCTGCAGAGTGGTCAGACACCTCCTCAACGAGTGTCCTGGATATGACATTAAACAATCTGATGGTGAAGCTCCAGTAATGCTGTAGCTTTAGAGAATGCGGAGTACCTCTTCATTTCCATCACTCCCAGGTCAACTCTGGCCCGGCGTGGTAGCACCTGATAGGGTCCTATCTATGGGTCAAATTTGACATTTAAACTGTGTGCAAACAAATGACACGCTAAATTGAATTGTCAGAAATAGATCTATTTTATCATTTAACTGAATGTAAACAAATGACTGATGTTTAATTGAATTTTTAGTGATATACAGCAATACTTACAACCATTTGAGTATGTGCAAACGAATGGGTAATGTTGAATAGAATACTTAGTGTTAAATAGCAATACTTGCATCCACTTTACTGTTTGCAAAGACATGATTGATATCAAATAGGATTGTGTTGTATAGTGACTCGTACAACGTGACTTCCGGTCAGTACTGAAAGATCTCGGTCAATAGTAAGACCAACTTCGGACGTAACACCAACAGCGCGAGACTTATAATATTTGTTGGACTGTCCCACTTTAGTTAATAAATGTGTATCTCTTCCTTACAACGATACAACAAATTGTTAGGGTTAGCAATACTTGAAATCATTTAACCATATTTACCCAACCCCTCCACTCGGGCAGGATATGAGACACGGTCAATTTTTTTAAGCGGAGTTTAACAGGTTTCAATTCAGAGTTTTC